>JARSSU010046805.1:0-25406 GCA_029619165.1 Eurosta solidaginis
ATGCATAGCTCCACAGAGTATATTAGTTTGATTGGATGAACGGGTTGGTTGTACATATATAAGGAATCGAGATAGATACATAGACTTCCATATATCAAATAATCAGGATCGCACACACACAATTTGATATGAGTGCCAATTTTTCCTCGTCCGTCCTTCCGTCCGTCCGTAAAGCTGTAATTTTGGCAGTCTTGAAGTTATCATGATGAAAATTTGGCAGAAGAGTTACTACTATTACTATATATGTTCTAATAAAAATTATGCAAAGTTGGAGAAGAACTAAGTTAATTTTAGAAAGCCACTTTTTAAAAAAATTTTTTTTTTAATTTAAATTTTAACGAAAAAATTTATATCTTTACTGTTGTATAGTATTAAGTCAATTCATTCCAGTAATGATATGATGCAACAAAAGAAAACAGAGTGAGCAAAAAGAATAAAGAACAATTTTCAAAATGGGCGTGGCTCCGCGCACATAGTTCATTATAGTGTGTCTAGAATACTCTTTAATGCCATAAGTCGAACAAAAATTTACCAATCCTTTTGAAATTTGGTAGGAGCATAGATTCTATGACGCTAACTGTTCTTGTGAAATGGCGAAATCGGTGGAGCCACGCCCAGTTTTTTATACACGTCCACGGTCTGTCCTTCCGCTCGGCCGTTAAACACAATAACTTGAGCAAAAACCGAATATCCTTACTAAGACTTAGCCCAACGTACTTATCTGAACTCCACTTTATCTTGGTATAAAAAATGGCCGAAATCCGACCATAACCACGCCCACTTATCGATATCGAAAATTAACGAAAAATTAAAAAAATGCCATAATTCTATTACCAAATACGAAAAAGGGATGAAACATGGTAACTGGAAATTGTTTTGTTATTGACGCAAAATATAACTTGGAAAAAACTTTGTAAATGGTGTGACACCTACCATCATTAAGTAGAAGAAAAATGAAAAAGTTCTACATGTCGAAATCAACGCCCTGGAAACCTTGGCCTGGAATACTGTTAGTGTTATTGAATATATAATAAATTAGCAGTACCCGACATATGTTTCTGGATCACCTGATCCACATTTGGTCGATTATCGCGAGAACGCCTTCACATATAACATCTAAGGGCCACTCGCTTTTAAAACCCTCATTAATATCTTTAATTTGATATCCATATCGTACAAAACACATTCTAGAGTCAACCCTGGCCCACCCTAATGGCGATATCTCGAAAAGGCTGTGCACCTATAGACCTAATGCCCACTCCCTCTTAAAATGCTCAGTAACACTTTCGTTTGATACCCATATCGTAAAAACATTCTAGAGTCACCCCTGGCCCACCCTAATGCCATATCTCGAAAAGGCGTCCACCTATAGACCTAATGTCCACGTCCCTCTTAAAATGCTCAGTAACACCTTTCTTTTGATACCCATATCGTACAAACATTCTAGAGTCACCCCTGACCCCACCCTCATGGCGATATCTCGAAAAGGCGTCCACCTATAGACTGAGGATTACTCCCTTTTAAAAATACTCATTACCACCTTTCATTTGATACCCATATCGTACAAACACATTCTAGAGTCACCCTGGCCCACCCTAATGGCGATATCTCGAAAAGGCGTCCACCTATAGACCTAGTGCCCACTCCCTCTTAAAATGCTCAGTAACACCTTTCGTTTGATACCCATATCGTACAAACACATTCTAGAGTCACCCCTGGCCCACCCTAATGGCGATATCTCGAAAAGGCGTCCACCTATAGACCTAATGCCCACTCCCTTTAAAAATACTCATAACACCTTTCGATTTGATACCCATATCGTACAAACACATTCTAGAGTCACCCCTGGTCCACCTCTAATGGCGATATCTCGAAAAGGCGTCCACCTATGGACCTAATGCTCACTCCCTCTTAAAATGCTCAGTAACACCTTTCGTTTGATACCCATATCGTACAAAACATTCTAGAGTCACCCCTGGCCCACCCTAATGGCCATATCTCGAAAGGCGTCCACCTATAGACCTAATGTCCACTCCCTCTTAAAATGCTCAGTAACACCTTTCTTTTGATACCCATATCGTACAAACATTCTAGAGTCACCCCTGGCCCACCCTAATGGCGATATCTCGAAAAGGCGCCCACCTATAGACCTAATGCCCACTTCCTCTTAAAATGCTCAGTAACACCTTTCGTTTGATACCCATATCGTACAAACATTCTAGAGTCACCCCTGGCCCACCCTAATGGCGATATCTCGAAAAGGCGTCCACCTATAGACCTAGTGCCCACTCCATCTTAAAATGCTCAGTAACACCTTTCGTTGATACCCATATCGTACAAACACATTCTAGAGTCACCCCTGGCCCACCCTAATGGCGACATTTCGAAAAGGCGTCCACCTATAGACCTAATGCCCACTCCCTCTTAAAACGCTCAGTAACACCTTTCTTTTGATACCCATATCGTACAAACATTCTAGAGTCACCCCTGGCCCACCCTAATGGCGATATCTCGAAAAGGCGTCCACCTATAGACCTAATGCCCACTCCCTTTTAAAATACTCATTACCACCTTTCATTTGATACCCATATCGTACAAACACATTCCAGAGTCACCCTGGCCCACCCTAATGGCGATATCTCGAAAAGGGCGTCCACCTATGGACCTAATGCCCACTCCCTCTTAAAATGCTCAGTAACACCTTTCGTTTTGATACCCATATCGTACAAACACATTCTAGAGTCACCCCTGGCCCACCCTAATGGCGACATTCGAAAAGGCGTCCACCTATAGACCTAATGCCCACTCCCTCTTAAAACGCTCAGTAACACCTTTCATTTGATTCCCATATCGTACAACTAGAGACACCCCTGGTCCACCTTTATCGCGATATCTCGAAACGGCGTCCACCTAGGGAACTAAGGATCACTCCTTTTCAAAATACTCATTAACAGCTTTCATTTGATACCCATATCGTACAAACATATTCTAGAGTCACCCCTGGTCCACCTTTATGGGGATTTCTCGAAAAGGCGTTTACCTATAGAACTAAAGCTCATTCCCTTTTAAAATACTCATTATCACCTTTCATTTGATACCCATATCGTACAAACACATTCTAGAGTCAGCCCTGGTCCACCTTTATGGCGATATCCCTAAATGGCGTCCATCCATAGAACTATGGCCTACTCTCTCTTAAAATACTCTTTAATACCTTCCATTTGATACACATGTCATACAACCACATTCCAGGGTTACCCTAGGTTCATTTTCCTACATGGTGATTTTCCTTATTTTGTCTCCATAGCCTCTCAACTGAGTATGTATGTTCGTTACACCCGAACTTAGCCTTCCTTACTTGTTTTTATTAATATCTCTCTATCTACCGTTTCAAAGGCTCTTTTGAGGCCAAGGAAAACTGAAACCACTACTTTTTTGTTGTTGAGCCCTTCTTTCCAATCAGATATCACCAAGTTCAGCGCTGTCTCACAGGAATGTTTTTTTCCTTAATCCTGACTGTTGGTAGACTAGTATATTATTTACTTCAAGATGATTCACCAATTGATTCTTAACAACGATTTCGAGAATTTTAGAATCACTTGGCAGGGTATTTATGGGTCTAAGTTCTTCAGGTTGCATTGTCTTTTTAACTTTTTCCACAGGTATTATTGTTGACGTTTTCCACATTTCAGATACCACACCATTTTCTAGGCTGTTATTGATTATTTGAGCATAGAAATATCGGGTATACGATATACAACCTTTTAGTACACCTTCGGATAGAAGTTTTCTTCCTCCTATTTTATATTTAAAGTCTTTTAGGAATACCAACAAATACCAACAAGAAAATCGGCTAATATTGGCCACAAACAATGGCAATCAAATAAAATAAAATTAAAGAAAAAAAAACTTTTTTAAAAATAGCTTTTATTATTGGTTAAAAAAATTAACTAAAAAGTAAAAAATAAATTGACTGGAAAGAAATATAACACTTTATAAGTTCATTGTAGCCTTTAACGATAATTAGGCTTCTTCGGCTTAAAGCCATATAAGCTTGACCAGCAGCAAATAATTTGCAGCCTAGATAAATAACAGCATGATCTACAGTGGTTCCCTGCATTTTGTGCACAGTTGAAGCCCACGACAAGACAATTGGGAGCATTCTTTTTTCAGCTGTGCGGTGATTAAATTTAGAAGGAAATTGAACTGATTTAGGCTGTATTATGTGAACGCCATCGTTACCAAAGTCTAAGCGAACCGATGGTATGTCGTTATGGTATAGTTGAGCACGTCTGTAATATGGCCATATAATTTCAGTTATGTGACCTATTGATCCATTTACAAGTCCCTTAGCAACGTCAACATTAGATCTCAACATAACTTAGCACCAACAATTATTTCTAGTTATTTTGGAAGACCTCCATGTCTGAGTGTATTATAATATTAACATCAATCTGATCATTGTTTTTTGTTCTATCAATTAATTGATCTTGCTAATAATCAGTTATCAGCTGAGTGAAAGAAATTATGCTTTTGAAATGATACGTTGAGCCAACTGTCAACAACCAATCGATAAAAACGCTGAGTGAATAGAGCGGAAAATTTTTGTGCTCACTAATTTGTCGTAAAGTTGCAACTGTGCGTTCCAAGAAGTTATCACTAATCAACTTCGCCAGCAGTTGTGCTTTTGGAATGCGCCCCATGCTTTGTTCAACTCATTCAAATGGATTTGTATATATTGGCATGCACATGTTCATGTGTTTTTGGAACAACAAAACGTTAAATGCATACATACATACATATCGAGAAAACATATCGTATGTGTTTGCCAAAAGTGGCTTCCATTCGGATATCAGCATCTTCGGTTGTCAGATCTTTCGCGTTCAACGCTAACGCGGTCTCAGGATGAAAAGGACTCTGAACCAAATTACTGATACGAATCGCTACGTTTAAATAGCCCTGACTGAGCATGAGTACACGATTTTTTATATCATGATGCGAATATATTGGGGCATATTCATAATCGAAATAAAATATGACTAAGTTAGTTGAAGTATTTTTGACAGAGAGCACATATACAATTGTGTCAAACAGTGCTAACTAATTTAAAATTTTACAACTACTCATTGCAGATCTCTGGTCTGTGGGTTAAATCTGTAAAACAAAATCAAGTGCGCAGAACAGTATCCAACATTGAGGAATAACAGCCTAACTTCTACGTTCGTTGTATGCACAAACAAAGCGAAGTTACCTCGTTCTTGAGCCGCTGTAGGTTATTCACCATCCTTCTAAACAAGGGACTTAGGCTTTTATTCCCTTGTGAACACAAATCTTTACGGATAACTCTGTTGTCGATTGATTTATCGAATTCTCGCAAAGTATTATTGCATTGTCATCGGAGTTATACATGTGCGCAAAATTTCAGCTCAATCGGACACCACGAAGTGTATCAAATTTAACTTGCAAGATTTGATTACAGACAACAGCCAAGTGAAACTAAATAAAAGCTTATAAAAACGCACCAAATAGATAACATTACAATATGAAAAGCAGCTTTATCTGACTATATCCAGAAACTAAAGAATTGACCAAATCTTTTGTACTTCAGCAGCCAACTATACAAATCTATCTATACATATGTATGTATGTATATGTAAGTAAATAAATTTATGTGCACAAACGATTTATATTAAGAAAATGCGCAAGTAACGTTTGTTTACTTCAACACAACCTTTCTCAGGGTTAATCCTTGCCACACTTTATGCAGCCAACAAAGCGGATAAGGCTTTCTAGGAATATATTAAGTGTAAACAAACATAATATACTTGGATACATATTAAATCCAGTAAAGACGATAAAATCAAACAAAGTCAAAGTCGATAAAAAATCAATGTAATACGCATAAACTTTAAAAGAAATTTGAGCAGATGTTGAAATAAGGGCGTGCTTAGCCATTTATTTGCGCGGGTTAAGGCAATGAAATATTGAAATGGGACGGCTTTTTCCAAATCTTTTATTAAATTAAATATTGTGTGTATTACAAAACTTCCATCTGTAACACACCAGAGCCGTTCATTTTACTGCCAGACCTATAACCCTTAAATAAGCTAGAAAATTACTACTGCCGATAGGCCACAATAGCAACATGAAAGCCTTCACGGCTATGCCATATGAAATCTTTCCTGCCATCGTGATTCGGAAGTACTGCCAGATACTCGCAACGTTTCGGCAGGCTGATAAATGGCTTTTTTACCATCTTACGAGAGAACTAGTTTCATTTCACATGGTTGACATCTATACGCCAAATAAGCAAAGCTCTGATCATCTCTTTATCATTACTAGAAACCCCAGAATATTCTCCTGACAAGAATTTCCAAGTCGCTAGAGTATGCCTCTACTTGGCAATTCCTACATTCAAGTTCTCGGAGAAAGTCATTGGAAACAAGTCAAAAAGTCTAAGTTCTGAGCTCAGTTTCGTTCAAAAGAAGCAAAAACGATACAGAGGCTACTACTAACGAGCTTGCGTGGGCAAAAATGCAGTTAACAGTTGTAGCTATGAAAAAAATATTTATGCCGAATCTCGTTCGGATTGAGAGACTTTTTTTCGACAAAATAAGGGGCGGGTCACGCTCACTTTAAAAATTTCCGTAAGTTTTGTTCTTAGCTCAACCATACCACTACTGAGGAAGAATATTAATCAAATGTAGTTATATATCATAAAGTTATTGCAAACTTTGTTACGGTTCGACTTTTAGGAAAAGTGGGCATAGTGTTTAACCAATTTTGAAAATCTTCACTTATTCTATAAAAGTTAGCAAGGATAGTGTCTCTGACGAATTCCAATGTGATATCTCTACGGCTTTTTGATTTACGGCTTGCTAAACTGCCAAATTTTCTTCTTCTAAATGTGCGTGGTCTCACGCCCACATTCCAACATTTTTTTAAATTTATGTTTTGCGTCATAATACCTATTCACCTACCAAATTTCATTAGCTTAGCGGTATTTGTTTTTGAATTATCTAAGTTTTCCATTTTTCCAAATTTTCTATATCGAAAAAGTGGGCGTGGTTATCATCAGATTTCGCTAATTTTCAATACCAATCTATTTTTAGTCCAGATAAGCCCGTACACCAGTGACGAGATCTCAATATTTACCCCAGTTATCGTGTTAACGGATGGACGGACGAGCATGGCTTAATTAAATTCTTTTTCGATACTGCTGATTTTGATACATGGAAGTCTATATCTATCTGGATTCCTTTATACCTGTACAACCAACCATTATCCAATCAAAGTTATATTACCCTGTCTAAAAGTACAGCTGGGTATAAAAACGCAAAAGTACCTCCCAATGTGGCGTACTCCTTATGACCTTATAATTTTACCCACAGTTCCTCTTCATTCCTCTGTGGATATACTGCTCTTCAATTTATTGCAAAAACGCCAAGAAGGGGCTCCACAAGAATTTCTTGTTTTTCAGTTACCCTCTATCAGTTTCCAAATCGAATGAAAGGCTGACTATGGGGAGTAGTACTTAGAAATAAAGTTTTGAGGACCCAATTTTCGACTTTGATAAGGCCTCCACGGATATCGTATCTATCATAACACTTACGAGGATATCCCCTCCTTTGCCTTAGAGGCGGGCTGCATCAAACAGCTATCTGATTTGCTTTCTCGGTATGTTGACAATCCTGGTTTTTTGATAGAAATTATAACAAATAGAAAGTTTATTTGTATAGGCTACGGTACCTGTGTGGGTGTTGGAACAAAGCGATTTTCTTTAAAATATTGTGCCATAAGTGAAAAAGTAGTTCCCTTATTTTTCGGAGATAGCCACTAAATTATATGTAGGTATGTGTTTTCTTAGTTCAAAAATAGACTGCTCTGCCTTGTTACCTTATCTGAATGGAAAATTTATTTTTTCTTGTTGACATAAAAAGTACACTATTCGCACATACCATCTAGGTGCGCTCTTTATTAAACGCCCAGTTCAACCTACATAAGAAGTAAGAATAAATTTAGAAATATGCAACATTCCAAGATCTAATTGGTCTGAAAGTCCCTAAAACACCCGCTATGTAAAGTTTCATTACAGTTTTAGTTTTGATTTTTGTGATCCCATATCTATGATTCGATGCTAAGTTCGAAAAAGTGAGGTTTAACTTTTCTGGTCATGACTCTACGTGTTCACAATTTATAGGTTATAATTCTTAATTCATAATACATAATTCGTAATTCACAGTTCATAATTCATAATTCAAAGCTCATTGTTCATAATTCATAACTCATAATTCATAATTCCTAAATTGTAATTCATAATACATAATTTACAATTCATTTTTATAATTACTGATTCGACAAAAGTTTTAAATAATTAATGAGCATAGCTTTTTGAATAAAACCCACTTATTGCTCTGCCTTATAATTTTAAGCGATTTGCATTTCTATTTTATTTTGGTTTTGTATCGCTAGTGTTGTAGTGTGAACACTGTCATAGGTAATTTTCCCTGCTTGAAATGCAAAAGCTACAAAATGCATTGATTTATGCATTCCAACAACTAGCAAAATAAACCAATTGCTCCAAAGTTCAAAAACATTTGTTTAGTTTTAGCGCAATTTTAATGAGTAGGCAGAGACCAATATGTCAAACTGTCAATATATATTTTCGCATACTACAGGGGGATAATTATATTAATTACCAATCTAGTGAAATTGTATGTATTTTATGAATTGCAGCAGCAAATTGACTATTAGTAAATCAGATTGTTGTTGATTACTTTTAATAACTTTTTTTTCGATATTTAAATTAATACATAATACACTTTATTATTTAATTTTTTTTTGCTCTCGGAGTTCACCTGGTATAGTTCTGTCGTTCATACGCGATTGTTTGGATAAGCCTTTGGTAAGTTTTTTTTTATTTCGTATGACAATTGTAAGCTTTTTAATATAATTCGATATTCGTAGTTTTTTAATGCTGTCAAAACGGATTCGTCTTTTAAGACCTTTTACCGCAGCTGTTGAATAGATCTTTGCAATGACTCAGATGGCACGACCTCGGCAATAAATGCAGACCCAAATTTTGGTGCTTCAGAAAATATGATCATTAAAGGAAAACGCAGTTAAAATAAAACGAGTAAGGACGGGGCTGTGCCGAAGACTTCACACCTTTCATGAATGGGGCTGAACAATAATATTATCCCGTTCGTAATCTCCAAATAATCGGATGTATAAGATAAGAAATATATAGTGAACAGATGTACATACCCAAACGATTTTTAAGATAAATATAAAATAAAAAATGGCAAAAAACCACCTTATCTGAACGATCGGTATATATATTATATATAGCTCCGATCGAAATAATTTTTTCAGGAAATCTTCTATGATATACATATTAGAATACATTACACCAAGTTTCACGTTTTTATATTGGAAACTAAGGGAGAAATGGCCAAAAATCTTTCTATCTGAACGATCGGTTGTATGGGATATATACTATATATAGCTCCGATCAAAGTGATTTTTTTCAGGATATCTTCTATGATATATTAAAATGAATATCACTGAGTTTCACGTTTATACTTTCCTAATTGCGACAGGAATTGCCAAAATCGTCTTATCTGAATGATCGGTTGTATGGGAGATATATGTTATAGTAGTCCGATTCTACCGGATCCGACAAATGTCTAATATAATACAAAAATACATCCTTGTGCCAAATTTCATTGAGATATCTCAAAATTTGAGGGACTAGTTTGCGTTCAAACAGACAGACGGACGGACGGACAGACGGACATGGCCATATCAACTCAGTTCGTCGCCCTGATCAATTCGAGTATACTTAATGGTGAGTCTATCTTCTGTATTTCTCAACGTTACAAGCATCGGACCAAAGTTAATATACCATTTCATGTTCATGAAAGGTATAATGAAATATGTTTATTAATTCAACATTTTTATGTGGAGTTCTCTTAATTTTGTTGGATTTGCAGTTTTGTAGCCCAATCAATTATTTTTTAACAAAGTCCAAGTCATAAGTCCTTCAAAATACGCATTGATATCAGACAGTTTTTTTTCGAAGGGTGTTTTAGACCTTCTTCCCTATAAAAAAATCGTCTTGAACTGTATGGAAAATAATCGTAAGAAATCAATGAAAATGTTGAGGGATCTATAACTGTTCCATGCTCTGGCAATGGTTACTTGTAAAATTTTTTGTAATCATTATAACTCTAAGAATATTGACACTGAATAATTATATGAAGAATATGAGTAATATAAATCGATCGCTAGACTATTTCAGAAAGCTGCCAGTAGAGGTAGATTAATTCGGACTTCTTATGGGATGTCTTTAAAATCATTTTAAGACTACTGTAGTTCAATTCTGGTATAATTTCAGAAAATTTTTCGGGATAGTCTGAGGACTAATCTGCTCTAATATATCTATTAAGAGATATTTTTCAGAATCATTTGAGGTCCATTTCCAACTTATCTCCGGGGATCAATTCGAAAGTATTTTATTATCATCTCAGAATTGGTTTCGAGATTATTTTGAGACATTCTACGGATTATTTCAGCAATAGGTATTTATATGTAAGTACTTAAAGCCAATCTGGCGTTAGAACCTGCAGATTATAAGAGTGTTGCGATATTTAGTGAAGTTGTCAAAAAACGGAGACTAACTAAATTCCAATAAGAAGACACCATAATACTTCGTTTTTAGTTTAGGGGCTTCGTTTAGTTTATTTTTGGTATCTGGAAAGTGGCGATCGTTTACTAAATCTTGAAGCCAGTTTTTTGTGGATTTTGTAGCTATTCGGCCTATTGAAATGTTCCTCCTATGCGTTTCGACGAACTTTTTCCATCTAAATCAGAGTGATTGTATGTTTTAATATGAAATATAACATAAAACATAAAACGAAACAATAAATAAAAAGATGATAAAAAATTTTAAGAACTACCGTTATATAAATGGACCAAAAATAGAAAAACAGAATTCCACCTCGCATCATAACAAGAGAATTCCACCTCGTTTGTCAGCTACTTAGTTTGCATAGCTGAAAATCGTTGTGAAATTCGCATACGCCTGAAAGTCTAGAAGAATCTTGGTGAAAGTCGCGTAAGCCTAAAAGTATGTAAGGACGTGCATTGAGTTGGGCCTTCAAAGAGGTGGAATTCTACAACGCCTGCAACACTCAGGAGGCTAGCCATGAAGGTATGGCCTAATCTTCTAAATAGTTCGAGTTGTGCGTTACGTAGCTCAAATTTTTTGATCAAACATTGCACTGTCACCAAGTTTTAAACTATATTTCAGGTTTCAAGTCTCTAGATATCCAGGAAGTTAGTTAAAAATGGATTAAAACATTCCCAAATTAAATTAATTTTCCTAATATCTCGATCCATGCGCCACCTAGCGCCTTTTTGATAAGGTATTTCATTGCCACCGGGTTCTGACTTACGGCTCAAGTTTCATATCTCCAGCTCACCGGGAAGTTACTCAAAAATCGATTGCAAGATTCCCTGCGTTTTTCCAGGGATTTTCGTTCACCCCGATTCGTCTGCCACCTGGCGGCATTTTGTTTTTAACGAAAAGTAGTGACATCGACTCGCAAACTATGTGTTAAGTTTCAAGTCTCTGGATCACCGAGAAGTTAGTTAAAAGTCGTTCGTAAAATTTCCATTTTAAAATTAATTTTCTGTATATCTCGATCCGTTCGCCACCTAGCGGACTTTTTTTCACTTGCATTGTAATGTCTCCCAGATCGGAACTATGTTCTAAGTATCAGGTGTTTAGCTCAATGGGAAGTTAACGAAAAAGACTTTTCCGTGGGTCAAAAATTCGTATGGAAATGAGGGGACAAACATGAAAGGGACTTAATATAAAGGTATAAAAATATAAATTAATATCGAGCAACGCATATAACTCTGTTATATAACATGGTTGAACAATGAACTGATGAAGAAATATTGCAAGAATAATTACAGGAGCGGGTTAATGCTGACTCGGAAAGTATCTGGCTGCTATTCAACCCGTCGGTGGGATTTATGCCTGTAGAGCAGGTCACGGTTTCATGATAAAAGCATTCCTTGGGGTATTGCTGGAGGATGCGCCGCCAGGCAAGTTACGGCATCGGAATGGTCATAGATATAATCAGTAATCGATGCATCGACGCCCAAAAAACTCAATGGGTCGAAAAAAAGACGTACGAATGATAAAGAAGGGGTGGATTGGAAAACGGTGAGCCGATGTTGAATAACTGGTCAATAGGTTTCCAAATAATCAGTGGTTTCGAACAAATTAAACAGTCTATGCTAGGTTTATGCCGTGGTCAATCTCGCCAATCCGGCAGATATGATAGAAACTGATGCAATTGTGTCTTCGAGATGAGGAAGATACGAACCGAAGTTGCATAAATCTGACAGACGGCTGCAAAGCTGTACCCAAATTTTTTCGGTGGGCTGAACTCGCAGACGGTAATGGCGATCGCACCAGTGCTTTGGAGATAAAGAGTGAACGAACGTGGAAGAATTGTGCAGTATAAGGGCTTATACAATATAAGGAAAGAATAAGGAAATGTTTAAAAAAGATTTTGTGTGACAAACCAAGCTTATATAAAAACCCGGTAATCGATAGCTTTCTTAAGTAAAGGCATTTGTACGTCGGTATTAATCATGATAAACTATTTGAGAAGCTTACAACTAGTAGGTGAAAGTTTTGCAATGCGTCTAGGACTTTCATTTATTCCTGCTGATGTTTTTTGCAGCGAGTGATTGTTTGTAATGCAGTTGTGAAGCACTTTATTAAGTTGTGGTAAAATTTCAACAATCGGCAAATGTGTAGAGAGCGCCTTTTATAACCCGAATATGAATATGAAATTAAGTGAAAATTCATAAAACTAAAGTTGGCCATAAAATAAAAACAACAAAACACAAGTTATTGCAACCCATAAAACCACCGACGTAACATGCAAAATATCCAAGATAATATTAAAACAAGCATTCTATATGGCACAGAAATTTTCAGCGGCTGCGGTCACCGTTAAGTGGCCATTTTTGGTCGCAAGCTATTCACCACATTCACCAAACAATTACTTTACCATTACAAAAACAACCAAGCGTGGTACTCGAGTGCAATTAGCTGCATTTAAATGAAGACCTAAAATCAGCGTATGACTGAACTCTGCCGACTGCGGTCACTGCTAATGGGCTATCAGTGAATTTCATTTCCGTGGAAGTTTGTGTTATTTTTAATGCACATAGCTCTCTATGTTGCTGTTGTTGTCGTTGATGTTCGACACTCCATGCATTACAAGAAACATCAGCAAATGCATTTCCTCGCGCTTTCACCGAAATAGTTGCAGATTTTATTTATATTTAGATTGACCGCTCTTATTTTTTTGTTTTTCTTTTCACTTAAGAAGAATTGTATATGATTGCACAGATGTATGTACATATGTATGTATGTTTGTATGTTTGTAATGAGTACACTGAATGCAATGTGGGCGTAAACAAATTTCGTTATAATTGCATTGCGTTGATTTTCTTTGCTGCTGCTGTCATAAACGAATATTCCTTGAATAGATCAGACGCCTCTGTCTGTCTGTTGGCCTATCAACCGCCATGGCGTATACGCAATGTGACGATATGCACACACTGGCGTCATTCGCAACACAAAAAATGCATTAAATTTTTGGTATAGAAGAAAATATAAAATGAAAAACCCAAAATGTAGTTTTATACTCAGTTGAGCAGAGCTCACAGAGTATAATAACTTTGATTGGATAACGGTTGGTTGTACAGGTATAAAGGAATCGAGATAGATATAGACTTCCATATATCAAAATCATCAGTATCGAAAAAAAATTTGATTGAGCCATGTCCGCCCGTCCGTCCGTCCGTTAACACGATAACTTGAGTATATTTTGAGGTATCTTGATGAAATTTGGTATGTAGGTTCCTGGGCACTCATCTCAGATCGCTATTTAAAAGGAACGAAATCGGACTATAACCACGCCCACTTTTTCAATATCGAAAATTTCGAAAAACACAAAAAGTGCGATAATTCATTACCAAAGAAGGATAAAGCGTTGAAACTTGGTAGGTGAGTTGAACTTATAACGCAGAATAGAAAATTAGTAAAATTTTGTACAATGGGCGTGGCACCACCCACTTTTAAAAGTTTTGCAAGCTGTAATTTGGCAGTCTTTGAAGATATCACGATGAAGTATGGCAGGAACGTTACTACTATTACTATATGTATGCTTAATAAAAATTAGCAAAATCGGATGACGAACACGCCCACTTATAAAAAAAATGTTAAGTCTAATTTTAACAAAAAACTGAATATCTGTACAGTATATTAGTAAATTATGTCAACATTCAACTCCAGTAATGCTATGGTGCAACAAAATATAAAAATAAAAGAATATTTCAAAATAGGCGTGGCTCCGCCCTTTTTCATTTAATTTGTCTAGAATACTTTTAATGCCATAAGTCGAACAAACATTTACCAACCCTTGTGAAATTTGGTAGGGGCTTAGATTCTAGGACGATATCTGGTTTCTGTGAAAAAGGGCGGAATCGGTTGAAGCCACGCCCAATTTTTATACGCAGTCGACCGTCTGTCCTTCCGCTCGGCCGTTAACACGATAACTTGAGCAAAAATCGATATATCTTTACTAAACTCGGTTCACGTACTTATCTGGGCTCACTTTGTATTGGTATAAAGATGGCCGGAAAGGCATCCACCTATAGAACTAAGGCCCACACCCTTTTAAAATACTCATTAACACCTTTCATTTTAATACCCATATCGTACAAACAAATTCTAGAGTCAGCCCTGGTCCACCTTTTTGGCGATATCCCTAAATGGTGTCCACCTATAGAACTATGGTCCACTCCCTCTTAAAATACTCTTTAATACCTTCCATTTGATACACATGTCATACAAACACATTCCAGGGTTACCCTGGGTTTATTTTCCTACTTCGTGATTTTCCCTTATTTTGTCTCCATAGCTCTCAGCTGAGTATGTAATGTTCGGTTACACCCGAACTTAGCCTTCCTTACTTGTTAATATTAGTTTTTGTCACCATAATGCAACGCACCAATGCACAACGTAATGACTTTGATGCCGTAGCGTAGCTGAAAATAGATTGGCCGGCGCATAAAAATAAATGCAAATTTTTCGCGTTGCGTGCGCTTCGCAGATTGTAATGTTCGTTTATGCTTGCGGCAAGCAATAAAAAAGACAAAATTTATTTGCCTTTCAAAATATTTAATGTTGTGTATGTTTGTGTGTGTATGTATCTGTATGCTAGAGTGACAGCTAAGACGAAGCGCAAGTAAATGTGACACTGTGTCAAGCAAAACTTAGCGAGTTGTTAACTCAAATCATATGTGAACAACAGTGGGCGTTATCAGGCGTATATTTGGGACAAACATTTAAATATGTATATGCACTTTTTTATGATATATGTACACATAAGAGGGTGCTTCGTTGTCTGGACACATTTTTATTATACTTGAAAATCAAAAATTTTTATAAATTAATTACAAATTTAAAGCTTTTTTATTATTAAATCCTGTATATAAGCGTAATTGAAAAGGAAAGAGCGGAAAGGAAAGGCAAGAATAAAATGCGGAGAGAGAATATCACAAGTCAAAACTGAAGCCAAATCCGTTGCCGGAAACGAAAACTGACGACGTTTCATCAATTTGTTATCAAAGTGTTAAAGTTTTGTTGTCGATAAGTTATCGCTTTTTATCGGAAAGTTATCGATTTAATATTGATATTTTATGAAAAAGGTATCGATTTGTAGGCGAAAATACAAAGAAAGCTCATGTTTTCTGTTATAGAAGTGCCAGCGATTTGTTATCGATGTGTTATCGACGAGATGCTTGTTACCAGAAATTGATCTGTTTGCTATCAAAAAACTATCGATTTGTTATAAAAAAGAGACTCCATAACTCTTGTAGAAGAGTTACCAATTTTTTTTCGGTGTGTTATCCATTTACTATCGACGACTCACGTTTTGTTATGAAACAGATAACGATAAAACTTCAATATAAAATCGATAACATATGCGTAACCCATCGAAATTAAGCTGATAAAAAATAATAAGTAGCCGATTACTCAGCGATAAAAAGCTGATGATAGCCCAATGATTATTCCACTTTTCATATTAAGTCGATAATAAAATAATAACTCCTCGTTATCGTTGTTAGTGATAAGAAGACCATAAAGCGCTTCTCAAATAAATTTATTTCTTGTGACGTTACGTCGGTTGTGGTTGAATTTCGACCCCTAGGCAAGCACTTAATCATTAGTTTTTTAGAGGTACAGATGTATGTTTCCACATCGAACTTCACGAGTACTTGGTACTCACACCTTTTCTTCGCAATAACCTCAGAATGTTTCGGGGGCCTTTTCAAAATAGTATATCTTCGCGGAATTCTTTCAATTAAAGTGAAAAACAGGCTTTGATTTTGATATTTTTGGTTACACGGGGAAGGGTAATACAATGGAAAGAAAATATCCTTCAAAATTTTAAGCATTACGCGTACCCGGTTTAACCATGCCCTAAGATAAGTAACTTTGTCGTCGTAAATGTCCTGTATGTTTTTTACAGGTCCACTATATACTAATATATATAGGAGAAAACGCCAGCTACATACTGTAAAATTGCAAAGCTACCTACGGTAAAATTTTATTGATACCGTTCGAGAAATTTAGTGCCTACTACGAAAACACACATAAGCAAAATCATGTTTGTGTCTAAGATAAGCGACAGGGTTTCTATTGTTCACTCTTATAAATTTACACACATCCTCCCATAATCCATTACGACTGTTTGCTAGTTTATGTCAATGAACCCCCTAAACTTCCTGTAGGTGGATTATATTTTAAAATGTATCTATTCCTGTCAACGGCACTTCAGCGCAACCATAAAGTGAAACGTTTATGTTGCAGTGAACGAAAATATTTATCTATGTTTGTTGGTTGCTAAGTTGGCTGATTTGGCAAGTCTTTATAGGTTTCAGTTAGGCGTGATGAGCTATTTTGATACTGAAATACCAGGCTTACTTAGTCAACCATCGTTATCATGTATGTCAACTTTGAAGATGTTCGCCCTAAAATGTAACATATTTTATTTTTACTTTTAATAAATTTATGGGTTTATTGCGTTGATTTTTTATAAATGCGTTCTTTACGCTACCCGTGATTGGCTGAAGTTGCACAAATGGATATCTTTTGTACTCTTTTGTTTGCTTTGGTTTTCATTCTGTTTTTTTGAAATGGATTAAATTATATCGCTCCAACTGTAGTTTTACAGTGGTAGTTGATGGTGTGACTTTATATCCCTTCATAGCTTCTTCAGGCGTTCGTCAGGAAAGCATACTGGGCCCTATTATTTTTGTGATTTTCATAAATGATATTGCTGGCAGTTTTGAATCTTCACAATTCCTGCTATATGCAGATGAGATGCAGATTTTCAACTAGATGATGTGCCCCTCCGACTCAATTAAACTTCAGAGGGACCTATATAATGTAGTTACTTGGTGCAGAAATAATAAACTTGCGTTAAATATTAAAAAATTCTATCATGTCTCATATTCAAATTCCCATTTACTCATTCCTACTTCCTACCACATCGGGGACGCACAACTAATCACTCTTTCCGAGGTCACCGATCTTGGGGTGGTGTTTGATATCAAGTTTTCTTTTCATAGTCATTTAAAGTTTCAATAGCTAATGCTTTAGTGCGTAATTCTTTATATATGTCATTGGTCTGTAAGAAATGTAATAATTCCAATGTAATTAAATAAATAAATAAATAATTGGTTATCGAGTGATAGTGTGAGAGCATAATTCGGTGTTTTTTAATACCAAAAAGATATTGTTCGTATCCTATGTCTCTGAATAGAAAGTCGCAAATGCGACCTACAGCGGAATAAATAACCCGTTGTTTTTATGTGTTTGTGAGACAAATTCTCCTAAAATTCGAATTCAGTTAAAACTTAGCGTAGTATGATTTATTATCGATTTTTTTTTAAATCGCATTTTCAGTGAAAAGTTATCGCTTTGCTACGAAAATGTTATCGAATTGGTACTGGGAAGTTATGGACTAACTATCGAATAGTCATCGACTGTTTTCAAAAATTAGACCATTTTTCATTCAACAATGCGGCATGAACAAAATTACCGCAACTTTCATCTAACATATTTCTCAAATAATATAAAAATTTTATATTGAAATATGAGAAAATGTGGATGAAACTCAAGTCTCAGATGATAAACAACACGGCAAGCCAAATTGAGAATAAGCCTTTTTCCAACCTTTGAGAAGTATCATTCAATTGCTTATTGGGTATGGCAGGACTTTATTCGGAATTTGGTGAAATTAAAGCATTAATTAATTGTTTTTAACATGTTCCAAACCAACGTTCAAAATATCTAACAAATTGAAATACGTAACCGCAAAACAGTTGCCGAAGTTGCTTTGCTATTAAAAGCTGAACAATATCCTAAAAATTGTAAAGTTCCTGCAAAGTAGTCACCACTTAACTAGCCTCTAAAATAATTATATACAAACCAGAGCAGACGCTCAGCCGTACTCACACCATAAAACAATTTTCATTTTTTGTTCTCTCTACCTTCTATAACACAGATAAATTTGATTAATTAAAATAAAATTCAAATAGTTTGAAGTTAACAAACATGCAAATGAACTACACAGACTAAACAGACAATTCCAGATCTCTGAAGAAGAAGAAAAAGAAAAAAAAAGAAGAAGAATCAACAAAAAAAACTTAGAAAGACCCAATTTGAAGTTGGAAAGTTGTTGCAAAATATTTTAATTGCCAGTGAGTGTTGCAAATAATTTCAACCTAGTTGTGTACAGGAGAAAAGTTTGTATTTAATTTGCGAACTAAGTAAAAAAAAAGTTGCCAGCGAACAGAAAAATAGCAGTGCAATTTTTTATCAAATTTATTCGATATTTTAGGAAAGGATTTCTGATAATTTTGTAACTGGAGCTATGCAAACCAATCTTAAGTTCGAAATTTTCTTAAAATTGTATTGAATTTTCAAATTTTTTCGAAAAGGTTTTCCGGAATGGTTTGCATACTGGGTGAAAATGTCTGTGGTAGGAGCGTGCTCCACCTATCACACCGAAGATCCTGGGATCGGCTCCGGTGCAAAACAATATCAAAAATTTAGAAACAAGCTTTTTCTAAGCATGGTCGGTCGTCCCGATGCCGTTGGTAGGCAGCGTAAAACATGTAGGTCACGTCCCGCCAATTTGTAGGAAAAATTAAAAAAAAGAAGCACGATGCTAAAAGAGAAGCTCGGCCAAAAATCTTTTTGGAGGTTATTGCACTTTGCTTTTATTTATTTTTTTTATCAACATTTTTCGATGGATTTTTTTCCTCATTTTATGGTTGACATAAATAAAAAAATAAAAACCATGGTATAAAAAAGAAGGTAGTTCCACTCAAAAGTTTTGGACGTATTTGGGGATTTTTGAAGTTTCATAATGTTTGTTGTTTTGTTAGAAGTATTGCCATACCGTTACTGTTTAAGACGAAATTATGGTTTTTCGGGATGGAAATTTCCTTCAGGATGAAAGTGCAGTGGTAATCTGAGACAATAATAATATGCTTCAGCACGATTTATGTGCATACATATCGATTGGGAATACACTAAAACATGCAATTTTATTGAAAAATAGTGAATAATGACTCATGCATTGATTAATGACTCATATTTTTATGGCAGCTTGACCCCTAGACAGAAAAATGAATACACGAAAATTCCTGTTGTTCTAGCATGGCCCTATTATCATGCTTCTACAGTGGATATTTCTCAAGGCATGGTATTCAATTTGTTACGTTTGTGAAACGCCGCATCCATGTCAATGCTAAAAGCGCACAGAATGTGTATAGGCGGGGCTTGTCCCAAGGTGACCACTGGTACAACGGGCAAATGAACTCTCATATCTAGTGGCTAACCTGCAGAGATACAGGGCAATGTACTCTCTCCTCAAGAGCTACGCTTGAATTATACAATAAATAAAAAATGTGGACATGTAGTCAATTTAAGACCATTCAATTTCAAAAATTTGAGTTAAGTATGCTAAAACTCTTTAAAAACTGCGGTGTCGGTTTATAGGGACCTCCTCCTTAACATGTTCCGAGCCAACGTACGGACAATTAAGAAGGCTATATTCCCTTGCTTTGTATACTTCGATCCATGTTTCTTCCAAAAAAGCAATTTTTGTGATCTCGAAAAACTTATTAACTACCTTCTTTTCTGGGCTGATATTTCGTATTAAAATATTTCCAACGCATGCAGCAAATATTTAAAATAACTATGAAAGTAATTAATCGTATCCGTAATAATCCATCAAAATTAGAAAAATCGTAACATTTTTCAATCCGGTAGCTTGTTTTTGGTGAAATTGTCATTGTCCCCGCAAAAGTCAAGTGGCTAACGTCACACTAAATGGAACTACCTCCATTTTTTATGTCATGTAAAAACCATATATGAACTCGAATTTTTGCGAAATTTAACTTTTTGTTTTGCTGAACGTGTTGAACTTTAGTTTACAGCTCGTGATAGCGTCGGCTGATTTTGCCACTTTTGGCAAAGTTGTTTGTGATCAATTTCACTTTCTGTTCATGTTATTAAAAATCAATAAATGAATGTTAACATAAAATCATATATTCTAGTGCTTGCCAAAATTCCCTAGAAAAATATTGATCTTCATCAGAAAGTGGAAATGACTTGTGCCCGTTTAAAAGTTTTATGTTTTTATTTAAATATCAAAACGTCATAAAGTCATGGAGAAGTTACAAATATGATTATTTTCCCACATATCTTTCGCCAAAACAAAACGATATTTAAATTTTTGATATTATAAACAGAAAGTGAATTTGATCACAAGTAAGTGTGCCAAAAATAAGCTGTTCGGCCGACGCTATCACGAGATACAAGGAAAATTTTAGCTCATACAGAAATACCAAAAGTGCTATAACTTTGCAAAAAATAGAATTTCAAAAATGTTCAAATATATTACACCTTATTTATTTATATATTAAATATATTATATATTAAAAATTATGAAAAAGCCAAAAAGTCGACCCTAGAAATATGTTGATACTCTTCAGAAAATTTAACCCTTCTTTCAATTAAAAATTTTATAAAATTTTCTTAGAATATCGAAAATAAAAAAGGCGAATTTAGTTGACGAAATTTCAAAAAAAGTGCTCTCGCTTTTTCCCGTTCGATGATAATGCAAAAACTGCACCGACTGCACAGCATCGGTCATGTCAAATCAGGCGCCAGAAACCCTGCAAGAAATACATATGTACAATTAAATTTCTTTTATTGCAAAGAAAATATTCAACAATTCTTTGGTTGTTCTTCCTACAGCTAATGATTAATAATAGCGTCGTATTTTACTTACCGTTCTTTGTCTTGTTTGTATGCGGTAATATGAGCATATATACACATATATGTTTGTGTGTGTTTGTCTGGATGGGTTGAAATGAGTCAACACGTTATAAAAATTTAAGCACATTCGATCTAAAGGCACTCAGCAGTTCATTAAATTGGCTTTTAGTTATTTAAAGAATGCCGGCGATTATTATGCGAATTCCCTTTAAAAAATTACTTTAAACCAAATATTTGTTTATTTATTTTTCAGCCTAGATTTAGTTGTCTGTTTGTTTTATGTGTCGATTAATCAGTGCAAATGGAATACGAGATACATTAAATATACAAATACAGAAAATATGATTGCAGTGCTTTTATTTAATTTATTTGCACGTAAAAAAAATATTTACTCAATACAGCCAACAGCCATTTAGTTGAATGGTTGGTTGTGGGCGTGTACATTTTTGATTCCGCATTATCTGCCTTCTTTTTGCGCTTGTTTGCGTTTGATTATGCCATTCTATAGGTAAATATATGTAAATATGCATACATAAATAAGTTGCATGCATAAATTTATTAAGAAAGCTTTAAGCAATTTATTTCCATTTAATATTGTTCGGTAATTGTCACACTGGAGGCAAAGCATTTACATTTAAAATCATTTCTTTGAATATGGAAACGCTTTACATACATATATGTACTAGAGATATACGCGGCCGATAAACGCCGCCGCGCGCCGATTTGCGACGTTTTTCGAACGCCGCCGCCGAATGTCAAAATTATTGGCGCGGCGGCGGCGGCGACGGAGTTCGGCGCGTTACTATATTTTATACCTTTATACTCAGCGTGCTTTGCACACAGAGTGTATTAACTTTGATTGGATAAGGGTTGGTTGTACAGGTATAAAGGAATCGAGATAGATATAGACTTCCATATATCAAAATCATTAGTGTCGAAAAAAATTTGACTGAGCCATGCCCGTCCGTCCGTCCGTCTGCCGTTAACGCGATAACTTGAGCAAATATTGAGGTATCTTCACCAAATTTGGTACACGAGCTTATCTGGATACAGAATAGATTGGTATTGAAAATGAGCGAAATCGCATGATAACCACGCCCACTTTTTATATATATGTATAACATTTTGGAAAACACAAAAAACCTGATTATTTATTAAAAAATAACCCTAGAATGCTGAAATTTGACATGTTGAGACTCTTGATGAAAATTTTAAAAACATTTTTTAAATGGGCGTGGCCCCGCCCACTTGTGATAAAATCAATTTTACAAATGTTATTCATAATAAATCAAAAATCGTTAAAACTATCGCAACAAAATTCGGCAGAGAGGTTGCCTTTACTATAAGGAATGCTTTGAAGAAAAATTAACGAAATCGGTTAAGGACCACACCCACTTGTATATAAAAGATTTTTAAAAGGGTCGTGGACGAATAAAATAAGCTATATCTTTGCAAAAAAGAGCTTTATATCAATGGTGTTTCATTTCCCATGTGGATTTATAACAATAAATAGGAAAAACTTCAAATTTAAAAAAATGGGCGTGGCACCGCCCCTTTTATGACTAAGCAATTTTCTATGTTTCGGGAGCTATAACTCGAAGAAAAAATTTACATATCGTAACAAAATTGGGTATACATATTTTCTTTATAGCAGAAAATATTTCTAGTAAAAATGGACGGGATCGCTTAAAGACCACGGCAACTTAGATATAAAACAAGTTTGAAAGGTTTAAAAGAGTCGTAGACTAGAATAATAACGTATAACTTATCAAAAAATAGTTTTGAATCAATGATATTTCACTTATCAAGTTTTATTGTAAGAGGAAATGGGGAGAAATTTTTTTTTAAACGGGCGGTGCCACGCGTTATGTAGAAAAGTAATTTATCTGAAACGAAATGTGCAATTGAAGCTCACGCTGAGTATATTATATTCGGTTACATCCGAACTTAGACACCTTTACTTGTTTAAGACTGTCTAGGCCATTTATTGTTCATCTCGAAATTGGTCCGATATGGTCGAAAGGGGTATCAAGGATGCGCATCACTGCCAGTTATAAAAATCCAATTGCGAAATTTAACACTTTCTAGCCGTTCAAAAGTTATTTGAGAAAACAGGCGCTTTCAATGCCAGCTTAACACGGATTTCGTATCACCGAATTCACTAAGTTAAGTTATTTAATAAATTTAAATGCTCACTTCACATAATTAAAAAAAAATAATTAATAAAGTACACTGAATTTAAATAAAATGACCCAAGTCGAACATATATTCAAATTGTCCTCAAGTTGTTAAAAAAGCTAGCTACCCGAAAAAGGTGCCGAATTTTATATCCGCGAATTTTATAAACGCGACAAAAACAGAAAGTCTTCGGAGCTACACCTAGAGCCTTTAGGAAAGTGACGTCGACGAAGGTATGAGTTCGAAGTCGCAGTCCTATGGCTTCTGTGCTGGCATATGGTATAAGGGCCAGGATTGGGGATTGTAGCTCTTAAAAACAGCCGAAAAAACTGAATGCGCCCTTTGGCCCGATCAACAATAAGCCAGAACTGATGCTAATAGTTAAAACTGTGCCACGAGAGTCATGACTATTAGTAGATAATTGAAAGCAACCGTAAATCGCCTTTGTGTATGACCAGCATGTAGCCACAAATGATTTAAAGAAATCTTGGCGACGACGGGTATTAGAGTTAGCCCAGAACATCTCCTTCGGTGAAACTACGCTACAAAAGTGTGACCATTTTAAGTATTTCTCCCTCTCTCCGCAAGAAGCTACCCGAAATTTTTCGAACGATCCACGAGATTTCGAGGCAAAAACCGCGGATCTTTCCGAAATCGCCGAAACGTCGACTTTCTTAAATACATATTAACAAAACCTTACCAAATATTATTTTTTTTTATCTTTCGTTTTACAAGACTCCCAGATACTCATCCGCAAGTTAATGATATTGTTTGAGATCGTCAAAAATACGATTTACGTCAGCAGTATGTTTCCATATTCATTAGTTGTGGGCAATGTGATACTCTGAAGTCCAGCCATTCAATTCAGAGGTTTACGCCGATTACTTTGTCGGCGCGCCGGCCACGCCTACACCGCCGCCGCCGCCGCCGATTAAGTGACCCGCGTAAACCTCTAATATGTACATATACGCATTTAGGTATGTATGTGTGTAATATGCAAATATATGTATGTGTTATTTGGCACGCACGAGTACTCATCTGCTACTCTTCTGAATGTATGTTGCCGTGCCTTTAAAGAAAATTAAAACTCATGTTTTTCATTTACGGCCATGCGACAGTTTTTATTTTTAATTTTTTTCTGAGATTTTTTCCATTGAATTATACAAATGGCACAAAGAATACATTGCAGCGCATTTTTTTTTAATTTCTTCCGCTTCAATTAATCTTCTTCAAAGTGTCATTAAATGGGCTTCCGAACGAAACTTGTTCGGATTGCAAAAAAATTATAGAATTACTACTATTAAGCCTATTACCAGTTATCTTTTGAATGAAAACCGATTGATTGTCAAGGCTTTCTTATTTTGCCAACGTTTTTGAGTGAAAATGGTTAATATTACCACTATCATCTGTAAAAAACCTGATGTACTAGGAAAAAAAGAAAGAAAACAAGTAAGGAAGGATAAGTTCGGGTGAAACCGAACATTACATACTCAGTTGAGAGCTATGGAGACAAAATAAGGGAAAATCACCATGTAGGAAAATGAACTTAGGGTAAACCTGGAATGTGTTTGTATGACATGTGTATCAAATGGAAGGCATTAAAGAGTATTTTATGAGGGAGTGGGCCATAGTTCTATAGGTGGACGCCTTTTCGAGATATAGCCATAAAGGTGGACCAGGGGTGACTCTAGAATTTCGTTTGTACAACACGGGTATCAAACGAAAGGTGTTAATGAGTATTTTAAAAGGGAGTGGGGCTTATTTATATGAG
>JARSSU010046806.1:0-11670 GCA_029619165.1 Eurosta solidaginis
TGTACGGTGTACATAGAGTGCTCCAGTGAAACAGCACGGTTGAAAAAAGTCCTGCAAAGTTGCGTGGGATTAACATAGTCCCGGGGACTAATAAGAAAGAGAACGGGGATGCTCACGTGATACTGTGGGACTCCCTTGAGGTGCTTCTCGATACACTTTCCCTTCGGGAGACGGTTTAGAGGAGCCAGCAGTACATCACTCACACTTCGATCACGGCAGCTAGTGGCCGGGCTTGGTGACCGATATCAGATCGAGTGGGCAGTGAAGACGTTTTTTCGAGTTTTATATCGTCCGGGTCCCAGATGGTATATTCCGGCCATGCTACAAGTCTCAAGTAGGGCGGTCGTGGTAATGACTTACAATATATGCCGTAGGGGTGTACATACGATACTGAATCTATGTACCGCACTCTTGGAGTACTGCTCGTGTAGCTTTTCTTTCTACCAAAGGCGGGGAAGATCGGTCACGTGTATCCAAAGATCTATAGATCCCATTAGCTTAACATCTATTTCTGCTCAAACTCTCTTGAGAGGCGATAGATGTGTACATTAAAGTCCAACGTGTGATGAAAAGCTGCTCTCCACAACACAGCATGCGTACGCTAAAGGACAAGTCTGGGTAGACACCGCATTGCATAGGGTGGTAATAAGCATATAGAGAAATCCCTGGAATATAAGAGTATGCTCTAGGAGTCTTCTGTGACATTATGCCGGGCGCTTTGCAGTATCATTGTTGCTAAGATGGGCGATATGGATGGTCTTAATTACATTAAAGTACATCCTGCCTTATTCGGATGGATTCTGCTGACATGTTAAATGCGAGAAAGATCACATCATCTATGGGATTGTACGAGGCCCACGAAATCAGTGGACGGGCCGCCGCCAGGGGAGGGGTGACGGGGTGCTATCGACCTCTGCGTGTGGACGCGACGTCAGCAACCAACTGCTCAGGCCATTCGATGAGGGACCGTAAAACTTACGCTTGTAAATCGCTCTATGATGACGGTTGCATATTAGTCATAAGTGAATAGTGCTTCACAACGATTAGTTCTTGATGGATCGGGCGCTTCGCGATATCATACTCGGGGCATCTAATGTCGGGTTGAAAGTCAATGCGGAGAAGGACGGATATGGTCTGTTTACAAAGAGTACGAGGTCCAAATTGGACCAGGCTAAGTTAGGAGGGGTTGACCTACAGGAGAAACCGCGCACAAAATATCGTCGGAATCATCCTAGACAGTAAGCTGTCATGGAAGCTCAACGTGGAGCAGAGGGTGCAAGAAGGCCTCAACGGGCACTCTACGCATGTCAAAGAATGCTGGGTGTACGTCGGGGCTATCGCCCTCTCTTTCTCATTGGGTTTTACAGCGATTGTAACGCCTATTCTGTACTATGCAGTTCTGGTTGGTGAAAGCCACACAAAAAACACAAACATACCTCAAAAAATTAGAGGTGGATGCAGACTATCGATGCTTAGCAATACGGGAGCCTGAAACACAACCCTGACGGCTGCACTCGTATGCCCATTCTGCACATCCACCTGTAGACGTAGCAAAGAACAAAGCGTTAACGACGCAACCAGGCTCGGTGCTCGGGGCAGCTTGAGCGCCGACCATATGGCCATAGTAGTATAGCGTCATCAATCACAAGACGAACAGACTACATGATTCCCTATCTGCTCTTCGAGGGAGATCTAAGGCCACAATGAGGTGGACGGTTGGCGCAAGGGTGCGCAAATGGCGACGAGTGATACATGTGTACACCGATGGTTCCAAAGTAGTGGAAGGAGCGTAGGGTCGGCGTAATACTGCGCTGATCGGAAATAAGCAGATTCCTACAGGCTGCCGTGATTACTGTAGCGTTTTCCAAGCGGAAATATTAGCCGTAACCAAACGACAGTAGAAACCCTGGAAGAGAAGATAGCTTAAGCTGCAACCGTGTTAACTTTATATTGACAGTCAAGCAGCAATTAAGGCAATAATCTCGCATAGCACAGCATCTATGCGTGTAGAGTGTAAGCAGCCTCTGGAGAGAATCGGGACAGGGAGAACTGATACATACATCTATCTCGCGGTACAGCGGCATATGGAATAGAGGGGAATGAAAAAGCGGACGACTAGCTAAAAAGTGCGATCCCTTGAAGCTTGCTCCGTAGACGTCCCATTGTTTGGGCGAGATTAAGCGAAGGCGAGAGGGGCGCATGATCGACCAAGCGGGAAAGGCGTGCGTTCAAGCGCGGGGCTGTTAAAGTGTCGAAGATTATGGTAGGTCTTACACCTTAGACTAACACAGTTGCTCCTATCATTAAAAAGAGAGGAACTGTAGACTCAGTGTCAGTGATAGCGATGTAGTAGTGCGGGTTGAGGAGGAACACGTCGAGCGTTCTGTGCTCGTGCCTGCACTTGACCTGTCTAAGACTCCAGTATTGGAGTGAGTGCAAGCTGTCAGATGCGAGAAGCGATAGCTGCTAGTGGCTTAAGTCCTAGGAGGCTTCTAGTATTTGCCAAGAGACGGAGTTCTTTTATAACATAGGGCTCGGTTTGATAGGGTTTTTCAGTTTGGTCGTTAAAAACAAACTTCTGGTAACACTACGGACTCATCAGTCTATGTGAGGTCCTCATCTGGACCGGCCAGTTCAACCTACCTACCTACAATCCCAGCAAAAATATATCCGTAAATTGACCAGTAAAATGACTAAAATCTGTTGTCGAAGGAACACGTAAATCGTAAGTAGCATTTGTCGGGCATTTTGTGACAGCCACATTCAGTCGTACCTATTTATGTGATTGTTAATACTGCTCACACATATACGGATAGGTTATCGACAGTAAACAAAATATATGCTGTACGGTTTTAAATTCACGTGGAATGTCAAATGGCAGCATTTTTAAGTTATATACCTGTAACTTCACGAGTATTTTTACAGTATTTTTTATGTTAATATGACCGCCTTTTGACTCGTATTACGACGTTTTTTTACTTCGCTACTCATCTGACATGCTCATATTAAATAGAAACATTCTTTAATCATATGCATTCAAAATTCTTTTTAGTCAACATGTTTATATCATATTAGAAATTCCATTTATAATAGTGATCAAATTATTAAACTATAAGTCATACTGACAGGAATCGTTTTCCAGTCTGTTGGTGAGCCATAGATACAGAATTTATGTTTAGTCGCAGTTACTGCATCACAAAATTAAGGGAAACTAAATATAATTCATTATGATATAGAAAGGACAATAGAGGAACTAACACAGGCCTATTCGTTGCATGCTACCATCAAGATCGCGAGTAGGCATATTCACAACTTACTGAGTAAGTTTCGTCTTGTCAATCTCTCGCGCCAATTTTAATGCTATATATCCTTTTTATTTTAGTTCACGAACAGCTGAATTTCTGTATTGTAGTTCAGAAATTATAATTGACACTTAAATCTGATAACTTTCTGAACTTCAGTTGTAATTTTTCTCGAACTGCAGTTGAAATTCCTGAGCTTCAATTTATAATTTATATGACTTTCTTGAAAATTCAGACTTCAATTGTAATTTTTTGAACTTCCATTCCCGAGCTTTCATAAGACTCAATTGCAACTTTCAAAATTTTTTTTACATAAAATGAACAATTTAACATTTCATGACAGTTAAAGCGGTGATATTGCCTACAGTGGTTTGAAACCTCTTGCATTCCGTTGGGCGCTTCTCTATATCTTAATATAACAAATCTTTTAATAATTTCATTAATAGAACAAATATAATAGTTTTCTTTACAGTTTAGAACTGTGTACGAAAATATCTATTTTACATAATCGCAACCTAACAAAGAGTATTGCAACTCAGATTCAGAGAAGTGTTTGGTTGAATGTGATTAATACCACAAAAAACAACAAAATTCTTAACAAAGCCAGGCTACAAACGATAACGTTAACTACCAAAAACACATAACTTATTTTACGATGCTTTCGTGGATCGATTTACACTTAAATATCCGATTAATGTGTTTTTAGGTTTCACGATTTTTTAGCTTAAAATGCGATATATACATTCAGTGAATAATTTTACATTGAGGGTACTTCATGCAATTTTCTTTCTTCGAGATTTTGCAATAACAAAAGCGTAGGTACTCATAGTAATTTTTTATGTTTTGAATTATGAGATTACAATATTTATAAGGACCATTTAGTTGATGGTATTGGTACTGTCAATTAAATTCATCAGCAATTATTTATATTCAAAATATTTTCTTGTTATACATCTAGTTTATAAATTTTTGGTTAAAAATTATTGAAAAATTCGTTGCAATTAAATTGCTTCAAAAATTGTTGCCAACTTTACGCGATTGTTTGATATTTTTTAATAAAGAGGATAAAAAGCTTAGAGTAATTAATTAGAATAAATTTTTAAGTCCACCATTTATGTCCAGCTCAGTGGCTTCAGTTGCATCCGTCTCTGCGTCGTCTTCATCATCGCCGTGTTGCCCTCATGTTCGTTTTCTTCATCAGATTCTTCTTCATTGTCTTGCATTTCATCTGTATCATCAACTTCCATGTCCTCCTGTAAAAAGGTCGTTTTCTCCTAAATATTAATATGTAAAAATATCGCATTTTACCTCTTCTTCATCTTCGTCTTCATTTTCTTCCACCCCATCTTCATCGGACTGTTTGTCATCATACTCATGTTGTGCGCTATTATCATCGCCAAGTCGCCCGCTCATTTTTAGGCGCTGTTGTATTTCAAGTACAGCGTATGTTGGATTACCCTCATATCTACGAACCACTGGTTGTTGAACTTCACTCAGTTCCTCTTCATGGTCAAATTCTTTTTCTGCACGTTCGCGTGCAATTTGGTCAGGATCCTGTGACAAAACTTCAGCCCATGAAAACTTTTTCTTCTTCATAGATTTTTTGTCAGATTTGGACCTTATGTTTTTAGGCGAAACCCGATTGGAGAGTGTGGCCTCATGGAATGGCGTGCCCACTGACATATTCTTCATATTACTCCATGCTGCATTGCCGTTATGTCTATTCATTTCAAATACATCATTTTTCTTTTCAATTTCCTCTTTTACTCGCACACAACTACGTACTATTTCATTGTTATCCAAACGCAACTCAGTTAATGAATACCCAAGCTGTTTGAAACTCTCGTTCAGAACTATACGACGATACCGTGCATAATCCGGGCCGGTCGTGATAGGCTAATTGCCTCACATGCATGAACGAATTCACCTAAATATTAGGAATCTGCTTTGCATATATGTTCAGCATTTCGCGTACATAAGTCATTAGATACTCCTTTGCACGATGAACTTTTTCTTGCAGATGTTGTATTGCTGCATCTTTCCATGGTAATATCCTAGAGACCAGAATATTAAATTATAACTAAACATTCTACATAAGCTCAATACGCGTGAATGGGCGCCCATGTGAGCATCTCGTGATGTGAACTCTAAAGTACCATCATGTGCGCTCGGCACGATCAAACGAAGGGCGATGTACTCGTTATCCATGAATGCCGAAATCAGCTTCGACAGCTACAAGTGATTCTGCAACTGACAGTACTCGCTGGATGCGTGATACTTTTACATGAACTATGAAACAATTTTCTTAACGTCGAGTCAAGCGTTTTGTGCCGGTCGCATACGAAGGTATTTGAAGTATTATTGGATTTTTGACAAAAATGTTTGATTTGGTAAAAATTCTTCATAATCTCATCGGATGAAACTGCATGAATCACCTGTGTCGTTCCTTACTGAAATACCATCCTCATTGAAGAAATCTGAATGAACTAATACGTTTTGCTGGACGTAAATAATGTGACGGCATCATTTCCTCAGTAGATCGAATTTCTCTTTGGCGTCGTGCATGAGCGTACCATGTAATACATTTAAATGGTATTAATATAAAAATAGCAAATATTTTGTTTTATTTATATACCGGACTTGATCACACTATATTCCACGTTTTTGCGTGGGGCGGACGCTTTCGATTACGATTATCTGGTGTTTCGTAAATGTCAACACTGTTGCTATTGTTGCTATTTGTTGTTGCTCCATCATGAAAGTCCTCATCTCGTCGTCAACGTCGTCCGCATACGTATACGTTTAACAATAAAATCAGAATCATCATCATCATTGCCTCCTGCTCTGACACTATTGCCACTATCTGTAGTCTGTTGTTTTTCTCATGTGCTCATCGTATTTTGAGGACTTTATACTTAGCCGAACGCGAAAGATTTCGTATTGCACGTGGTTAAAAGGAGCAGTAGCAGTTGTTTTTTATAATACTTGCATTTGGAAATCAAAGATTTGCGCTTTCACATCATTGTGACAGTAGCCTTTAGTGTAATTTTTCGCAAAACGTTAACAATGTGTATGTCAAGTTTTAACACAACTTTTGATCGGGACACGACAATTTATATTTAAAGAATGTAGATCGCAATCAAATGCTGCAACACAAGAGAAACCGGTAACGAGCATCACCAAAATAATGCAGAACCTGATGCGATGTAGCTGGGTATACCCGTAGGTGGAATTAGGGTTAGTGACTGCTGCAAACATATGGCTTGTTTTACCCAAATTTTCCACTTGTACATTGTTTGCAAAACAAACAAGTGTTCTTATTTATTTTATCTATGAATTAAAGAAAATTCTTACCTTCGTCTTTGGCAGTGTTCACTAAACAATGGATTTCTACAAACAGAGACGATTTGAATGTGTTCGACTCTTTTACCACGTATTTTGCATTTTCGTTTGTTACCGGAATGCTGATATTATCCGAAGCCAAAAATATTTCTCCAAAATTTCCTTTGCCTATGTGTAGACAGTGTACAAAAGGGAGAAGAGCAGGTATTATGAACGTGATAGCGTTTTCCGACGTGTGGCACGAAGAAGTATCGATGAGGTGGTAGCATGTTTAGTAGATTGATTTCTACTATTGGATCTATAAGGTGATTACAATGTTTATAAGGACCATTTAGTGATGGTATTGGCACTTTCAGTTACGTCATCACAAATATTACGCTCCCAAGGCAGTCGGTTCTATGTACCGGAAGCGACTCGGGATTTTTCCCGACCAAGGACTGTCATTTCAGTGTAACGCCATTTAATTTGTTGCGTCCCTCCCACAAATTGTCATCCTCCCAGCAGCTCCTCTCCAGCGGGACTGCTCCATATTCTCTTGCTCCGGGAAGGTATCGAATCCAATCCGGGTCCGTCTCCTGACGCCGGTCCTGAGAAATGGTTTTGCTGCATCTGCCGGAAAAGAATCGTTTTAGGACGGTCATACTCTGTTCAGTGTGTCTCGTGTAAGGGATGTTTGCATCGGACAGGTTGTTCTGGGCTTGATCACAAAACCGACGTCCACGTAACTTTTATAAATCTTTTGTGGCTCCTGCTGTTCACGTCCAAGGGGCGTTCCGTAGTCTACGCCTTAGCGCCCCCACTACCTTCCAGCAGCCCAGTTGCCTCAGCAAGCCACAACTAGTACCCGCTGCTGCTCGCGCCCCGCCGGCGCCAACACCTCAAACAGCTGCTACCGCTCATAACTACTATCTACGTATGTAGAGTCGGTAGCTATGCTGAGCATCAGCCCCTGCCCCCGTCTTCTCCCTCCTCTTTTCCGGCAGCAATCGTGTAGGTCAGGGAACAGACCTTAGTCCCTAACCCCGTTTGCCAGCACAGAATATATATGTTTGCGACATCCGCCCAATGCAGCTCCTGCCTTTGGCGGTTCCACTTTCCTAGATGTTCTGGTCTCCGCGACGGCTACCCCCCGACGGGTTTTCATTGCGCCATGTTTGCCAGGTCGCAAACCCCAATCTACCGGTACCCCAATGCTTGCCCAAGGACACCCAGTGCCAGGGCCACAACGGCAGTTGCGTCCTGGCCTTCCTCAACCCGAGCGTAGTCACCCGTCACTTACTCCCAGAGTGGCGACGTCTCCCACTATGCACTTCAGAATTCTGCAGTTAAACTGTAATGGACTAACTGGGAAGATCACGGAGATAGTCGAGATCATGAAGCGGCACAACATACGCATAGCTGCGGTTCAAGAGACTAAACTCACAGCAAGATCTGCACTGCAAACCTGTTCTGGTTATAATGTCCACAGCAAAGATCGCATGAGCGGAAATGGAGGCGGCCTCGCGTTTATCATACACCACTCTGTGCAGTAACATATATTTGATCCTGGCATCGACCGCAGGGACAATGTCTTAGAACGTCAAGGCCTATCTGTCCGGTCAGGCGATGCAAACCTGGAAATCATCAACATCTACATCCCTCCCGCCACCGTTTGCCCAATGGATACAGCCCTAATATTAGCGCCTTACCCACTGACAACAATATCATTATCTTAGGCGACTTTAATGCCTATCACGATCTATGGCATTCAAACTTGCGGGCGAACAGTAGGGGTGAGATGTTGGCGGATCAAATAGAAGAAACGACGTTCTGCACAATAAACGGAGACGCCCCCACACATATGGTAGGAAGGTGCCACAGTTCGCCGGATATCTCAATCGTATGCGCATAACTCGTAAACTGTTTCAACTGGCAGCCGTTGGTAACATTGGCATCCGATCACCTGCCTATACTGTTTTCGTTCGAGCGTACCACCGACTTCATCGTTACAGAAAAACGCACTTTCATAAACTTTAAAAAAGGAAAGTGGGAAGAATACAAATCTTTTACAGACAGCCTTTTTACAGGGCAGCCTCCATATACCGACTGATGCCCGCCAAGGGGAGCGTGCTTTCCGCAAGGTCATTGAATCCGCCTCGGCACGTTTCATTCGGGAGAATTCCCGACATTCGGCCCCACTTCCCGGCGGGGCCGCAAATTTAGCGAGAGAATGTGACCTTATAAGACAGCTTGACCCAGGCGACCCCCAAATAAGGGATATAACCAACGCATCAGATTGCTTTGTGGATAAACCCAATCGGGCGAAATGGGAGGAGCACCTAAGAGGTTGTAACCTCACTGCCGGTGTGGGTAAACTTGGTCCACCGTAAACACCCTATCGAATCCGTTTTAAGCACAATGACAAAGTTTCCATCACCTTCGGCGTTAAAGTGCTGTCGGATTCGAAAAAATGCGCGAGCGCTTTCTGCCGTCAATGTGTAATGCATTCTACTTTCGAAAAAGATGGACGGAGGGCCAACAGACATGCACATAAACATAAATTCAGCGCGCCACGAATTACCATCACCGCCGGGAGGTTGAAGATGCCATTGGGCCGCGCTAAACCATTCAAGCAGTGAGCCCAGACGGCATAGCCATGCCGATGCTTAAAAGCCTAGGGAAAGAGAGTTTCAAATACTTAGCACATGTCTTCAACCTGTCTCTTTCCACCTTTGTCATACCCGAAAAATGGAAAATGGCCAAGGTGGTCCCGCTACTAAAGCCTGGGAAACCAGCTAACATAGGAGAGTCGTATCGTCCGATATCTCTCCTATCGCCAGTAGCAAAGACGCTTGAAGCCATTTTGCTCCCTTACTTCCAAGCAAATTTGCAGCTAGCCTGTCATCAGCATGGCTTCAGAAAACTCCATAGCACCACCACGGCGCTAAATGCCATCAGCACCCAGATAAATTGCGGTTTAAATCAAAACCACCACCATAGGACAGTACTCGTAGCGTCAGACTATCAAAAGCTTTTGATACGGTAAACCATGGCACGTTACTGCAAGACCTGGAAGGGTATATCCTTCCCCATGAGTGGTAGGCAGGCATCGGTGCAATTTAGAAACGAAACATCAAACCAAGAAGAATTAAACAAGGGGTGCCACAGGGTGGTGTCCTATGCCCACATTTGTTTAATTTCTACATATCTAAGCTACCCTTACCACCAGAAGGAGTCACTATCGTTTCATACGCCGATGACTGCACATTAATGGCCACAGGCCCAGGCCACAGATAGATGAGCTCTGCAACAGAATAAACGGCTCCTGATCTCACCAGTTTTTTCGCCTCGCGAAACCTGGCATTATCACCGACTAAATCTTCCGCGACCTTATTTACAACTTGGACGTCCCAAATGTCGACCATTTTGAACATCCACGTCGATGGCACTACGCTACCGACTGTCCTACACCCCAAAATCTTGGGTGTGACGTTTGATCAGGATCTACATTTTTGTGAGCACGCAGCCGCAATGTTCCGAAAATCCAGAGCCGTAATAAAATCCTCAAATCCCTTGCTGGCAGTACCTGGGGAAAGATAAAGAAATGCTCATTACTACATACAAAGCAATTGGCTAGCCGTTTACGTGCTACCCGTCACCCATATGGTTGCCAAGCCTAAAAATTAGCCACTGGAAGAAGCTACAGGCCTGCTAAAATACTGCTCCCAGAATCGCCACGGGCTGTCTTCTTATGTCCCCGGAAACACCATCTATATAATGAGGCGAGAATACTCCCCATCAGGGAGAGAAATGAGATGCTAACCAAACAGTTCCTGTTGAATACCCAGAAACCTGGGCATCCCAACAGACATCTAATTGATGAGCCAGCACCGCCTAGAGACTTAAGGAGTCATCTCCGTAAGCATTTTGAGGAAATACGGCACCTGAGAACCCAGCCGTATGAAGCAAAAAAACACAAGCAGGTCCTTGGTGAACTCCACAAACAGGCGTCGGACCGTTATGCGGGAATTGCCCGGTGAATCCAGTACTCAAAGAAAAGTACCCAAAACTTGTGGAAGAGGAAGCATACTCCCCAGGGAAACGCGTGTCACTCTTGCTCAAATTCGTTCTGGATATTGTAACAGGTTAAACCCTTACCTATCCAGAATCAACTCCGACATAAAATGTATGCCCCGCTTGCAATGTGTCCCACATGACACCAACCATCCTTTAATTGTAATGTGAACCAACGCCTCTAACACCCTTTCATTATGGTCCACCCCTGTTGAAGCAGCAAGTTTCCGTGGACTCCCGTTAGAGGATATTGATGACAATTTGTGATCGGTCGCGGCTGTTAGGTGGGGCGAAGCACTGCTACAACAACAACAACAACAAATATAAATTCAAAATATTTTCTTTTTATACATCTAATTTATATACTTTGGTTATATAAATTCGTTGCAATTCAATTGTTTTAAAAAATTTTGTAATTAGAGCATAAATATCTTGGAATAGGAACGTAGGAAAAACTTAGAATTATTGGGTTCTTATATATTTTTTAAGTTTTTTTTTGACGTATTTCAGGGTACATATCATGTAAGAAAGGCAAGCATATATGGATCGGACATTGCAGTTAGGCCATCTCATTTTTTTCTTGGTCGCCATTCTCGGTCACTAGATTTTTGCTGGGATACTGGCAAGTTTTTTCTACATAATCTATTGAACACAGAATCACGTTTTTGGTGGATCATCTTCTTTGTAAACGTTAAAACTAATAGCTAAAGGTGTATTACAAAACACATATTATCATCTTTCAATAAAACATACACAATAAACTCTACACAGTGTTTCCTGTTTTAGTGGTGGAAGAAAAGTTACGGTGAGTGTATCCATTTCACTTTTACTTGCCATACCTCTTGCGTCTGGCCATACCGCACGAAAAGGACCCCATTACTATAATATTTCTATAATATTACACATTTTTTGGTGGTCCATGAGGGGAATCCTTTTCACCATTTCTACCGTGAAATTTAAATATATTATTTGT
>JARSSU010046807.1:0-49402 GCA_029619165.1 Eurosta solidaginis
TCAAATTTTCAATTAAAAAATCGATAGTCAAAATCATTCGAAAAACGTGTTCCGAAAAACAAGTTGCAAATTTTGAAGTTAAAAAGTAAAAAGTCTACAATTCTACAGAAATTCAATATAAAATGCGAAATTTAAGACTTAATCAGCACTCCAAATGCATATTTCGGTTTAAAATTTTAAGAAAGAATATATCCAAATTTTAATTCAAAACAAAACACTTAGCGAATTCTGTTACTCAAAACTCAAAAACTTAAATCTTAAATCCAAAAATCTGTAATTCAAAATAAAAAATAAAACTTAAAATTTAAAAATCATTCAAATCTCTTATCGAAAAAATCCAATCCAAAAATCAAACTCAATTATTTGTAGTTTTCAAATTCAACATTTTTATAATAAAGTAAATATTTTAATAAAAGGTAAAACTCGAACATATACGTTGTACATCAGCATTCGAATGCAAAACTTTCGATTAAAAGTTTTATTAGAGTTATCTTTAAATTAAATTTGATGTCCCAAGATTCAGACGCACCAGCTTAAAAATTCCTTTTTCAAAAATTAAATTTCGAAGCAACATATTTTCGCATTAAAATTCCTAACTCAAGAATATTGATTTCAAATGGGTGCGCTCCATAAATTAAGTACTGCTCATTTTGCAGTTTTTCGATCCCCACCATCCTCCCCGCTGTGTAATCGAATCTTAGCTCGTGCTTGCTTTCATCCATGAAAAGGCGATGACGCTGACCTTAACTCCTCTACCCCTACACCCCCGTCGCGTAATTTATAGATCGCCCCCATTCGCATTGCGATTTATTTTGTTTTTCACAGGCGATTTTTGCGAAATCATACAACATAACAATACGCCTTAAGTGCAGCATATTTGTGGGCGCTTATCACACTGCCACTACTACATTTCGCCTCAGAAACTTTTTTCATGATTTGTAAAATAATATTTTAAGCTGCATTTTCCTCCTAAGAACTCTTTTCAATAAATACGAAGGTAATACTGCAACTGAAGTTAAGTCGTTTCTTCTAAACCCTTCTACGCATGCGCCGCATATTCAAGTATTGGCACTCACATAATTGAAGCACTTCTAAAGCAAATTTCTTGTATTTCGCTGTGACAGAAACTCGTAAACTTCTCACATACCTTCTATTTATTATAGTTATTTACCTAGCAAACTGTTTTTTCGTGTGTACCTACGTAGAAGGTAAGGATAAGCATAGTTTCGGCGCATAAACTGTACGTAAATGCCTTCAGCTATAACTGATAATAACCAATAGCACTGAGGAGTGGCTAAGCCATTACGAGTTACTAAGGTCATTTGTTATGTACTCAGGTATGTACATCAATATGCATTTGTTAAGTAATGCATAGCATAAACTTAAGCTATCACATTGCGTTGAGATAATAATAATGAAATTCACTACTACTTAATTACTAGTCTATGATTTACTGTGATTACAGAAGTATTCAATGCATTTGAAGACACATAAACAAACTCTTATGGCATCGTGTATGTGTGCGTAGACAAGGTTGTGAGTGTGAAACTGTTTAAACTTGTTGATAGTGCACTTAAACATCACAAGTATTTTATATGACATAATGTTTTTGAAGTTTTTAAACTTTAATACGATTAAGTATTTAATACTACTATGATAGTGGGTTAGAACAATTAGTTTTAGAAGTTCAATGGCATTACAGGTTGGGCCAAAGAATTTGTTGTTAGAAAAGTTAAAGTGTATTAAAATTATATCAACAGTAACGAAAGGCTAGTTTCGGGTGTACCAGAACATTACATACTCGTCTGAGAGCTTTGGAGACAAATAAGGGAAAATCACCATTTAGAAAATGAACCTAGGGTAACCCTGGAAATGTGTTTGTATGACCTGGGTATCAATGAAGGTATAAAGAGTATTTTAGAAGGGAGTGGGCCATCGTTCTATAGGTGGACGCCTTTTTAGATATCCCATAAAGGTGGACCAGGGGTGACTCTAGAATGTGTTGTACGATATGGGTATCAAATGAAAGGTATTAATGAGGGTTTTAAAAGGGAGTGGCCCTTAGTTGTATATGTGATGGCGTTTTCGAGATATCGACCAAAATGTGGACCAGGGTGACCCAGACATCATCTGTCGGGTACCGCTAATTTATTTATATATATGCATACCACGAACAGTATTCCTGCCATGATTCCAAGGGCTTTTGATTTCGCCCTGCAGAACTTTTCATTTCTTCTACTTCATATGGTAGGTGTCACACCCATTTTACAAGTTTTTTCTAAAGTTATATTTTGCGTCAACAAAACCAATCCAATCACCATGTTTCATCCCTTTTTTCGTATTTGGTATAGAATTATGGCATTTTTTCATTTTTCGAAATTTTCGATATCGAAAAAGTGGGCGTGGTCATAGTCGGATTTCGCCCATTTTTATACCAAGATAAAGTGAGTTCAGATAAGTACGTGAACTAAGTTTAGTAAAGATATATCGATTTTTGCTAGTTCCGTGTTAAGGCCGGAAGGACAGACGGTCGACTGTGTATAAAAACTGGGCGTGGCTTCAACCGATTTCGCCCATTTTCACAGAAAACAGTTATCGTCATAGAATCTATAGCCCCTACCAAATTTCACAAGGATTGTGTAAATTTTTGTTCGACTTATGGCATTAAAAGTATTCTAGACTAATTAAATGAAAAGGGCGGAGCCACGCCATTTTGCAATTTTCTTTTATTTTGTATTTTGTTGCACCATAGTCATTACTGGAGTTGAATGTTGACATAATTTACTTATATACTGTAAAGATATTTTAAATTTTTTTGTTAAAATTTGACTTAAAATTTTTTTTAATGGGCGGTTCGTCATCCGATTTTTGCTAAATTTTATTTGCACACATTGTCCAAAATTTTACTAATTTTGCTATTCTGCGTCATAAGAGATCTCTGCGATTTCATCGCTTTATCGTCTTTGGTAATGAATTATCGCACTTTTCGGTGTTCGAAATTTTTCGAGTATCGAAAAAGTGGGCGTGGTTATAGTCCGAGTTGCGTTCTGATTTTAGTATCGTGATCTGAGATGAGATGCCCAGGAACTACATACCAATTCATTAGATACCTCAGAGATTTACTCAGTTATCCTGTTTAACGGACAGACGGACGGACGGACGTACGGACATGCTAAATGGACTCTTTTCGCCAGATCATTTGGATATATAGATATCTATCTCGATACTTTATACCGTTACGGGGTACCGTTATCCGAACAAAATTAATATACTCTGTGAGCTCTGCTCAGTCTGAGTATAAAAAAAACAAGTAAGAACGGACTGTCTTCGCTGTGCCGAGACTTCATACTTTCCTGACTGGGCTGACAATATCTTATCCGCTCGTCATCTCCGAATAATCGATGTATAGTAGATGAGAAATATATAGTGACAGATCTACATACCTTACGATTTTTAGAGTATAAATATAAAATGAAAAAACGTGGTAGTATACTTGTGTGAGGATGCAAGTTTCAGGTTTTTCTGTGGTCTGCGTGTAAAAACTATGACTAGTACGAATCACGTATTTCAAAAATATATGACGAAAACGTAACTATTTGATGAAATTTGTATGAATTTTGAAGATTCTAGCCGCAAAAAAGGGTCAAAATGACAGTTTATATGAGTATATAATATATATCCGACCGATCTCTATGATTTTTCAGCACAACAATATATGCTATATACGTGCAAATCTTTTGTGAATATTTGACGCTTCTACTGTTAAAACGGGGCAGAATTGCGCAAAGTTTCTTATCTGAACAATACGGTTGTATAGATATTACTATGTGTAACCACCGATCTCAATGATTTTTCAGACATCAATATATGCTATACACGTAAGCAGTTGGTGAAATTTGAAGCTTCTAGCTGTTAAAATGGGGCCGAAATCGTAAAACAAAAATATATATATTATATATATATACTATATATACCATCATATATATATTATATATATCACCGATCTCTATGATTTTTGACACAACAATACATACTATATACGTAAGCAATCGTGAAAATTTGAAGCTTATAACTGTTAAAATGGGGAAGAAATTGCGCAAAGTTTCTTATCTGAACAATCGTTGTATGGGATATATACTATATATACCACCGGTATCTATGATTTTCTCAGACAACAATATATGCTATACACGTAGCATTTGGTGAAATTTGAACATATCTAAACGATTTTAAGATAAATATAAAATAAAAATAGGTAGGTAATCTGTGTGAGGATGCAAGCTTCACGTTTTTTGTGGTCTGCATGTAAAAACTATGGCTACGAATCACGTATTTCAAAAATATATGACGTAAACGTAACTATTTGAGAAATTGATGAATCTTGAAGCTTCTAGCCGTAAAAAAGGGGTCAATATGACAGTTTATATGAAGTATATAATATATATACCACCGATCTCTATGATTTTTTCAGACAACAATATATGCTATATACGAAAGCATTTTGTGAAATTTGAAGCTTCTAATGTTAAAACGGGGCAGAAATTGCGCAAAGTTTCTTATCTGAACACTCGGTTGTATGAGATATATACTATGTATACCACCGATCTCAATGATTTTTTCAGACATCAATATATGCTATACACGTAAGCAGTTGGTGAAATTTGAAGCTTATAGCTGTTTAAAATGGGGTAGAAATTGCGAAAAGTTTTCTTATCTGAACAATCGGTGTATAGATATATACTATATATACAACCGATCTCTATGATTTTTTCAGACAACAATATATGCTATATACGTAAGCAATCGTGAAATTTGAAGCTTCTATCTGTTAAAATGGGTAGAAATTGCGAAAGTTTCTTATCTGAACAATCGGTGTATGATATATACTAATATATCACCGATCTCTATGATTTTTTCAGACACAATATATGCTATATACGTAAGCATCGGTGAAATTTGAAGCTTATAGCTGTTAAATGGGTAGAATTGCGAAAAGTTTCTTATCTGAAAATCGTTTGTATGATATATACTATATATACAACCGATCTCTATGATTTTTCAGACAACAATATATGCTATATTAAGCAATATTCGGTGAAATTTGAAGCTTCTAGCTGTTAAAATGGGGCTAAAATTTGCGAAATATATATATATATACTATATATACCTATCTATATATATACCATCCGATCTTATGATTTTTTCAGACAACAATATATGCTATATACGTACGCATTCGCTGAAATTTGAAGCCTCTAGCTCTTAAAATAGGCAGTAATTCGAAAAGTTACTTATCTGAACATCGGTTGTGGGGGATATATACTATATATACGACCGACTCATAATTTTTTCAGGCAACATATGTGCAATATACGAAAGTATATGGTGAAGTTTGAAGCTTCAATCTGTTAAATTGGGTAAGATATTACAAAAATCCTCTTTTTCTGAAAAATCGGTTGTATGGAGGATATATGCTATAGTGGTCCGATCCGGTCGGTTCCGACAATGTCTAATCGGACACCCAAATACACCTGCTCACCAAATTTTATCAAGATATCTCAAAAATTGAGGACTAGTTTGCATACAAACAGACAGACGGACAGACGGACAGACGGACATGGCTAATCAACTCAGCTCTTCAACCTGATTATTTCGGTATACTTAATGGTGGGTCTATCTATTTTCCTTTAAGGACTTACAATTTTCGGTTTCGTGACGAAATTAATATACCATTTCATTTTCATGAAAGGTATAAAAATATGCCAAATGCTTGAGCAATTACAACAAAAACAAACACTAAAACTACAACAACAAGTATGTAATTCTAAAAACTGCTATGATCATTGCAATATGTTTTAAGCTATGTATGTCAGTAATTATGTAAATTTGGTAGTACTATTTAATATGTTTACGCCCCAGGTATGACTCAAATGCCATATCTTGTACTCCTGTCGTCCTGTTGTGAACTAGTTTACGGTAAAATTCGTACGTAGTTGAGCTAATCATCGACTCTGTGTATAAAAACAATATTTCTATCGAAATTCTGCGATATTCAGGAACAATCATGCAAAACGCTGCTCGTTACGTGGTAACTCACAAATTTCAGTAGTCCCCTATAAGATGGCGGCTATCTGTCTGATTTTCAAGGTGGCCTCACAAGAAATCGTAGCACCTATGAAACTAAATGACCGTTTTTAGCCCGTCGTGATATCTAACACTTAATGAGGCTAACAATAAGCTAACAATCATCATAGAGTTAACTTGCAAATATTACTGGGCACTGAATATTAAAACCTTTGCGTCCAGTGGATTAGAAAGAACTATTCAGGGGGGGGGGGGGGCAGCTCAGCCTCAGCTCAGCCAGTACTATCACCTATTGAGTTTTGCCAAAGTGTAACGAACTTTCTCAACCCATTCTTCAAGAGCATTTCACATCACGGAAAGATTTAGTGTATTGAGCTTCCCAGATATATGAACACAGAACCTTTGTTTTAATTTTTCTTCCTTTTCAAAATAAAATTCCGATTTGTTATACCGATACAGCATATTAGCGTTTACTATAGTTTGGAGAGCGCCCACAACCATTCAGCAAATCTGGAAAAAAAACTTAGCGTATCACTCAATATGTGAGCCTTGATTACTCTAAAGCTCGTTTTATAGAATGGAAAGTTTATCAGAAATTGATGTAAAACTTTGAAAAGTTCTTAGCAGATAGCCCCAGATAGTATTTCATATGTTTGTATTTGATGAGCGGAGCTTGGTTTGAAAGAGACGAACCCATGGTGGAGAGCAAGTGGGTGATCAAAGAGGAAGGAAGTGGAAGAGAGCGGGATAAAAAAAAAGTAAGTTCGTGATAAAAAGGAAAAAGCGATACTACAAAGGAAAGAACAGTAAATGTAAAGAAGATGGAGAGAAGGTTTTGTCTTCTCGAAAGAGGCGAATTAAATACCAAATGATTGAAGTGGTTTGAAGCGCAACCCTTTAAGGGTTGCCAGTACAATTTATAGCTGCTCCAACCCAATTGTCAAACCTCAACTTAACATGGCGAATTCTGTTTCTTTAGCAGCGAGGCTTTGGTGACCGTCATTTCCTCATGGGAAGTTCAATGTGGTCATATTAAATCATTCCCGATATGTCAAGCTTGTTGTTGTTGTTGTTGTTTGTAGCAATGCTCGCCCACCTAATAGCCGCGACCGATCACAAATTGCATCAATATCTCTACGGGAGTCCAAGGAACTTGCCGTTTCAACAGGGGTGGGACCATAAGGAAAGGGGTGTAGGCGTTGGTTTCCACATTACAATTAAAGAGATGGTTGTGTCAGTGTGGAGACACATTGGCAAGCGGGGCATACATTTTGTATGTCGGGGTTGATTCTGGATAGGTAAGAGTTTAACCTGTTACAGTATCCAGGAACGAAGTTGAGCAAGAGTGACATCGCGTTTCCCTGGGAGTATGCGTCCTCTCTGCGCGTTCTGGATATTTTCTCTCAAGTACTGGATCTCCACCGGGCCATTCCGGCATAAAGGCCCGAAGCGCGGTCTGTATGGAGTTTCACCAGGACCTGCTTGTGTTTTTTCTCCCGCTTCATACTGGCTGGGTTCTCAGGTGCCGTATTCCTCAAAAGAATGCTTACGGAGATGACATCCTTAGGCAACCCTAGGCGGTGCTGGTTCGTCAATCAGATGTCTGTTGGATGCCCAGGTTTCTGGGTATTCAACAGAAACTGTTTGGTCAGCATCTCATTTCTCTCCCTGATGGGAGTATCTCGCCTCATTATGCAGATGTTGTTCTGGGGACATAAGAAGACAGCCGTGGCGATTCTGAGAGCAGTATTTTGGCAGGCCGTGTAGTTTTTCTTCTCAGTGGGTAGTTTTTAGGCTGGCGACCATATGGGTGACGCTGTAGCACGTAATCTGGCTAATTGCTTTGTATGTGGTCATGAGCGTTTCTTTATCTTTTCCCCAGGTACTGCCAGCAAGGGATTTGAGGATTTATCACGGCTCTGAATTCTCGGACACAATGCGTTGCGTGCGCACCAAATGTAGATCCTGATCGAAACGTCACACCAGCTTTTTGGGGTGTAGGCCAGTCGGTAGCGTAGTGCCATCGACGTGATGTCATATGGTGCGACATGTGTCCGTCCACGTGTGTAAATATGGTCTGCGGAAGATTAGTCGGTGACAATGCAGGTTCGCGAGCGAAAACTGGAGAGATCAGGGAGATAGGCGTTATTTATGTGCATAGCTCATCGATCTTTGGGGCTCGGGCCTGTGCCATTACTGGTGCCGTCACATCGGCGTAGACACGATGTGACTCCTTCCGGTGGTGAAGGTAGCTTAGATATGTAGAATTAAACAAAGTGGGGATAGGACACTGTGCACCCCTTGTTAATTCTCTTGGTTTGATGTTCGTTTCTGATTGCACGATGCCTGCCGACCACCCAGATAATTTGCGTCCACCTTTTAGACAGGGGGAATGGTAGCCCTTCCAGGTCTTGCAGTAACGAGCCATGGTTGACCGTATCAAAGACTTTTGATAGGTCTAGCGCTACGAGTACTGTTCTATGGTGGGGGTATTGATTCAAACCGCAATTTATCTGGGTGCTAATGACATTTAGCGCGGAGGTAGTGCTATGGAGTTTTCTGAAGCCATGCTGATGAGGGGCTAGCTGCAAATGTGCTTGGAAATAAGGGAGCAAAATGGCTTCAAGCGGTCTTTGCCACTGCGATAGGAGAGATATCGGACGATATGACTCACCTACGTTAGCTGGTTTCCCAGGCTTAGTAGCGGGACACCTGGCCATTTTCCATTTCTCGGGTATGACAAAGGTGGAACGAGACAGGTTGACAGACATGCGCTAAATATTTGAAACCCTCTTTCCTAGGGTTTTTAAAGCATCGGCATGGCTATGCCGTCTGGGCCACTGCTTTGGATGGTTTAGCGCGACCAATGGCGTCCTCAACCTCTCTAGCGTGATGGTGATTGGTGACGCGCTGAATTTGTGTTTATGTGCGTGTCTATTGGCTCTCCGTCTATCTTTGTCGACCGTAGGATGCATTATATATTGTCGGCAGAAGCGCTCGCGCATTTTTTCGCATCCGACAGCACCTTATCGCCAAGCGATGGAAACTTTGTCTTTGTGCTTAGTCGGATTCGATAGGGACTTTACGGTGGACCAAAGTTTACCTACACCGGTAGAGAGTTACAACCTCTAGGTGCTCTTCCCATTTCGCCCGCTTGTGGTTCGTCCACACAAGCGTTGGTTTATATCCCTTATTTGGGGGTCGCTGGATCAAGCTGTCTATAAGGTCGCGTTCCCTGCGCTAAGCTCGCGGCCTCCGCCGGGAGTGGGGCGGATTTCGGGAATTCTCCCGGCGGGAATGAAATGTGCCGAGGCTGGATTCAATGACCTTACGGAAGGCACGCTCCCCTTGGCGGCATCAGTCGGATAGGGAGGCAGCAAGCTGGCTGTCATGTTGCAGATTGATATTCTTCCCACTTTCCTTTTTTGAAGTTTATGAAAGTGCGTTTTTCGGTGACGATGAAGTCGGCGGTACGCTCGACGAAATAAGTATGGGCAGGTGGTCGGATGCCAATGTTACCATCGGCTGCCAGTTGCGCAGTTTTACGAGTTCTGCGCTCACGTTGAGATATCTGGCGAGCTATGACAGCTCCTACCATACGTGTGGGGGCGTCTCGTTTATTGTGCAGAACGTCGTTTCTTCTATTTGATCCGCCCAACATCTCACCCCTACTGTCCGCCCGCAAGTTTGAATGCATAGGTCGTGATGGGCATTGAAATCGCTAAGATAATGCGATTGTTGCAGTGAGTAAGGCCTCGATATTAGGGCGGTATCCACTGGGTCAACAGGTGACAGGAGGGATGTATGTTGATGATTTCTAGATTTGGCATCGCCTGACGGACAGATAGGCCTTGACGTTCTAGACATTGTCCTGCGGTCGATGCCAGGATCAAATATATGATTTCACAGAGTGGTGTATAATAAACGCGAGGCCGCCTCCATTCCGCTCTCGCGGTCTTTCCTGTGGACATTATACCCAGAGCAGTCTGCAATGCAGATCTTGCTGTGAGTTTAGTCTCTTGAATCGCAGCAATGCGGATGTTGTGCCGCTTCATGAAATCGACTATCTCCGTAATCTTCCGCAGTTAGTCCATTACAGTTGACTGCAGAATTCTGAAGTGCATGAGGGGTGACGCGGCGCACTCTAGCGGTAAGTGAAGGGTGACTACGCCTAGGTTGTGGAAGCCAGGACGCAATTGCTGTTGTGGCCTTGGGACGGGCGCCCTTGGGCAGCATTGGGTACCAGATGATTTGGGTTTGCGACCTGGCAACATGGCGCGATGAAACCCGTCGAGGGTTGCCGTCGCGGAGACCAGAACATCTAGGAAAGTGGCACCACCCAAGGCAGAGCTGCTTGAGCGGATGTCGCAAACCTATATATCTGTGCTGGAGACGTGCAAACGGAGGTAGGGACTAGAGTCTGTTTCCCTGACCTGCACGATTGCTGCCAGAGTGAGAAAAGACGGGGGCAGGGGCTGATGCTCGCATTGCTACCAGCTCTACTACGAGGTAGTAGTTATGAGTGGTATCAGCTGTTTGAGTTGTTGGCGCCGTGGGGCGCGAGCAGCAGCGGGTACTTGTTGTGGCTTGCTGAGCAGCGAGGCTGCTGGAAGGTAGTGGGGCGCTTAGGCGTAGACTACGGACGCCCTTGGGCGTGAGCAGCAAGGAGCCACAAAAGATTTATAAAGTACGTGGACGTCGGTTTTGGGATCAAGCCAGAACAACCTGTCCGATGCAACCATCCCTTGCACGAGACACCTGAACAGAGTATGACCGTCCTAAAAAGATTCTTTTCTGGCAATGCAGCAAAACCATTTCTCAGACCGGGTCAGGAGACGGACCCGGATTGGGTTCGATACCTTCCCGGAGATAGAGAATATGTAGCAGTCCTGCTGCAAGGAGCTGCTGGGTGATGACACTTTTGTGGAGGGACGAACAAATTAAATGGGGTCACACTGAAATGACAGTCCTTGGTCGTGAAAAATCCCGAGTCGCTCCGGTACATAGAACCGCCTGGCCTTGGAAGCGATGGTCAGGCTTGTACCTTAATGGTTCTTGTTACCCGAACTTATTGATCTATATCCTACAAGACCGTCAACATCTATAACCTCCTCAACAACAACAACAACAAGATGGATCAGAAGAAGAGGAGGACGAAGGCGCTTCCCAGCAGTCGGTTCTAGGTACCGAGCAACGCGGGATTTTTCCCGCCCAAGGTTATCATTTCAGTGTAACACTGCTACACACACACACACAGGATGAAAACATCAGTATAATAACACTGTTGATAATGTGTGGACGACAACAAGCAGGAAATGAAAAAAAGAAATCGAGACGAAACCGACGCTTCGTTAGCGATGAAATATCACGCTGTCATCGAAGATAGTTTGAGTGTTATTTATTGCTTATCGACGAGTTGCTGATGTGTTATCTGGCGAGGTAAAGTAGGAGTTATCGATTTGCTGATCGAGTGTCATATGAATTGTTATTTGCGTGCTATCGAATTGTGTTATCGAAAGTTATTGATTGGTTATTGTAAGTTATCGAAAATACTATTTGGTATCGTCTGATTTGCTATCAAAGGTTTATTATTTGTTGTCGCAGAGCTATAAATTTGTATTCGGCGTATTATCAATTTGCTGTCGAAATGTTGTCGATTAGGTGTAAAAAGTAATCGTCTTGTTATAAAAAAATTTGATTTGTTACCGAAAGCCACCTCAGTGCTACCATATTATTATCGGCGTGTTACAAATTTGTTATCGAAAAGTTATCGAAAATATTATTATTTGTTATCGAAATGTTATCTACTTGCTATTAGTGTCGTAAAACGCCAATTTGTTTGAAACGTACTTTGACGCGAGTTTGAAACGAAGGTCTACCTAATATTTCTCGGAGCCAAGGTATTGTATAATCATCGATAGCTTCTCATATACTTTCTCATATCTGTATTTTCACTGATAGTGGAGAAAAAATTTTAAGTAAAACACTTAATATAAAAGAGTAAAATTCACTACAACCTACATGCTTGTTTCAAAAAATTTACAACCCAACAAATTTTTTTCGTACAAAGAATCTTAACAAATCGCTCACAAAAAAATTTATCATGTGATGTGTTGACATTTTATCGTTTTATGTCAAAACATATGCAAACATTTAAATGTCTGTATGTATACAATCAGCACTCGTGACCGCCATATTTGTAAGCTTAGATTTACATATAATCTCTGCTTGTTTTTTGTTATGTTTTTTTTGTTGCTGTCCAGCAAACAACAACGAACACAATATAACTAGCACAATAAAAATATCAAAAATACAAACAAAAGAACATTCGAAATATTAGTTTTGTATTCCTACTGGCATATTATTTGTGCATTATTTTAGTAGATTTATATTTTTGTATGAAAGCTTTCTTGACCGTATTAAAATGTTCTTGCAATGACGTCATTGAAATTCGGAATTATGCAATTTCTTGTTTACTTCCATGTACTTTGTCATATTTAAATAGAGCTAAGAGAGATTGTAAGTCAAGGGTTGGAGATAAGGAGAGTTTTAATTTGCATTTGTCATCAGTTACACATATACATATATAACATAATCCCGACTTACAAAATTTCGTTGTGTAGAATCCCGAATTACATATCTAAACTTTAACTAATTCCGACAATGCGTAATACCAGAGTGCAATATTTAAAAATAGAATCTCAGAAAAATGTGTACAATTTCCTGAAAAAACGGTTATATTATATCAATTGTCTCTGTTTTATCGGCCTATTGATAAATCATTTCAGGTTCGAATTCGAGCTCAAGGTCTATAAAATAATTTTTTTTGACTATTATTGTTTTTTTTTCATTTTTCTATAACTGAAAAATTATTTTTTAATTTGAACTAGAAAATAGAAAATTTTTCAGATATCTGCCATAGCTGCGCAAATAGATCTATTTCGAAGATTTCTAAGTTTAATTTTTATCATTAAGGCTACTATTACAAAAAACATTGTTTGCTAATGTGACTTGTCCAGATTTAGAGTTGTTTGGCCTTTTCACTTTAATATGTGTGTGCTTTCTGGATATTGTTTTGTCAGGCTTTAAATATGTCCTTATTTTGGGTTGTCTGAATTTTATGTTGTAGGAGTAATTGACATTTTTCGGGAGTATGTCTTATCGGGAGTATATCTTATCGGGATTCCAAAAGTCGGGATTGCCAGGCGCATCCGGCTACATGAAATTTATATGTTGTACAAAAATTTGTCATTGCCACTTATGTAGTTACATATTTATTGACAGATTTCTTTGTTTTCTGTAAATGTAACATTTTTCTTTCGACGGCTGAACTTTGTAGAATATAGATTAATAGATTGCTTTGTAATTTGCGGAGGTAATTAAGCTATTGCATAGATTTTATCGCGGGCTTGGCGACTAAATCAAAAAAAACCGTAACGGATATTTGTCAAAAAAGATCGAAAAGGCTCGAAAAGGTTCGAAAAGGTTCGTAAAGGTTCGGTGTTAGCAACAGGCCAAATACATAAAATTGGATCTCTATCATAAACAGCGGTGGGCACCACTACATTTACACGGTTACCAAATTGAGAATGTGTTAGTAAACACGAACGCGTAGCGAGCACGAAAGCAAAATCAATTATTTATTTAGTTTGATTTCAATGCTTGAACGGTGAACACGTGTCACACGCACTCTTTGGTACTCTGTTTTAAGCGCGCGTGCGACACTTCCTCACCGTACGACCATCGAAATCAAACTAAAAGAGCTGTCGTTGATTTTCACGAAGTAGCCATTGTGCTATCGCTTATCGTATACATATATGGTCGCTTACAAGCCAACCTAATAAAACCGCACTGCGTTTTTTTAGCGCACGCAAACAACCGGCGTTTTTTGCCCTAACCCAAATAAGCATGCGTTGCGACAATGTAAAGCATGTGTGCAAACGTCAAATCTAAATGTCACGCAGAACAAAAATTGGAAATCGAGTTAGGTTTTCACGCAGCAAATTCAATTTGAGTTGCTCTCATACAAGTTGTATGTGCATGAGACATTTTTGACAGAAAATGACTTGCGTGCGTTTATATTAGGTTGGCTTGTTAGCAGGTGCTAAGCTCACGCCCACCCCGGATCATAAAGTTAAAGTTTAAAGTGAATGTTAAAGTTAAAGCGAAAGTTAAAGTTAAAATTAAAGTTAAAGTTAAAGTGAAAGTTAAGTTAAAGTTAAAGTTAAAGGTAAAGTTAAGGTTAAAGTTAAAGTTAAAGTTAAAGTTAAAGTTAAAGTTAAAGTTAAAGTTAAAGTTAAAGTTAAAGTTAAAGTTAAAGTTAAGTTAAAGTTAAAGTTAAAGTAAAGTTAAAGTTAAAGTTAAAGTTAAAGTTAAAGTTAAAGTTAAAGTTAAAGTAAGTTAAAGTTAAAGTTAAAGTTAAAGTAAAGTTAAAGTTAAAGTTAAGTGAATGTTAAAGTTAAAGTTAAAGTTAAAGTTAAAGTTAAAGTTAAAGTTAAAGTTAAAGTTAAAGTTAAAGTTAAAGTAAAGTTAAAGTTAAAGTTAAAGTTAAGTTAAAGTTACAGTTAAAGTTAAAGTTAAAGTTAAAGTTAAAGTTAAAGTTAAAGTTAAAGTTAAAGTTAAAGTTAAAGTGAATGTTAAAGTTAAAGTTAAAGTTAAAATAAAGTTAAAGTAAAGAAATGTTAAAGTTAAAGTTAAAAATAAAGTTAAAGTTAAAGTAAGTTAAAGTGAAAGTTAAATATTAACTTCTCATTTATTCAATAAAAGTAAAAAATTTGTTTTCTTATCGGTCACCACGCTTAAAAAGGTTAACTTGAATTAATATCAAAGACAAAACTTGAATTAATATCAAAGAAAACAAAATGTTGCATAAATATTATAATTGCATAAGTTGATAATATGCAATAGCTTTACCGCGGCAGTCCCCGAGTGCCACACGTCCTTTTTTTTATAATAAATTTAAAGTTACATTTGATACGATATGTAAAGTAATTTCAAAGGTAGCGACCAAAATGGGATGACCCAGAAGGTTGAATGTGGTTATATTAATCGTTCCCGAGATGGTCGGTACCTTAGTGGTGTTGTTACCGGAACGTTCCGGATCTATATCCGGCAAAGGACCATAAACAGCGATAACACTCCCCAAAACCATCGGGGAGTATCCTTATTGCCACAACAACAACAGCTCACTCAAGTTTCCCCAAATTTTAGATGGGCTAGAATGAATTTCATTCTTTAGGGCAATATTATCAAGTAAGCTTTACGGATTATCTTTCCGATAAAATAATTTCTTTTGTGAACAAAATCTGTATTTATAAAGCAGATGAATTTTAAAGTTCACATGAGAAATCAGCCCTTATGTTATCAAAAGTTGTAATCAAAGAACTTCCAACCCAGTTCGGTTCGATCAAAAGCCAAACGTACCTATCACAGTATACACGAAAATGACCTGTATGCAGGTACCATAATATAAGATACTTTATTAACACACATATACATCCAGTTTGGCAATACCTGCTCATGAACCTACAAAGTGTAAATGCAAGGCAAATGATAAAAACAGATCGGAACGGAGAATTATACTAGATATAGAGAGATCCTTCAAAAATGTTGAGCCAACGTTTGATCATGTTATTGAAAACCCTATTGTAAGCTGGATAGCGTCCACTTTTGTAGTCCACAATGAGAAGCACTTAGCTAACAGTTGATAATGTGATGCCACATTTTTAGAGGGGGACTCTTAAAGGCTTCTCTGGCCTAAAGTTATAGACAATGCACTCCGTGAACTCAACGGGAATGGAGTTAAAGATGATGTTGTAATACTGGTATTTGGTATGTGTGAAATATGATTAGCAAGATCACTGGAAAAGCTAGGCGGATTTTAAGAGACTGTGCTTGAGCACTTCATCACTTGGACGAAAATTTCAAGTTTAACTAACTCCCCTTAATGATCAAGCTAGGTTGGGTTAGGTTAGGTTAAGAGGGCGCGCGTGGGTGTTACACACACTTCCACTCGGAGACATTTTTGTCCATTCTGAGTGCCTTCAGTAAGTGCAGGGTGGCGGCACATTCGTTTAACCGCATTACCTCCTAGTGGTCATCAACGAACCACTTGCTCTCCCTGATGAACCCAAAAAGAAGCGAGACGTCCACCTTCCCAACCTCTACTAGGCTGTCGAAGAAGCATGAGCCCAGAAATCTGAGCCTTCTTCTTTGAAGCGCCGGACATCGGCAGAGAAAGTGGTAGATAGACTCCTCTTACTCTCATCGTGACAGCTTCTGTAGAGGGAGCTTGTTGATATTCGCCACCGTCGGAGCATTGGTGCGATAGCACAATGACCTCTGATGACACCTGTAAGTACCGTCACCACAGATTTGTTCAGTTTGAGAAGGAAGCTGGTGCCTTTCCTATCCAAGCATGACCGTAGGGACCATGAGACTTCGCAGTCAACCCTCTTGATCCATGGCAAGTCTGTTGTATGTATATGATGGTTCTTCGACTGGTCCTTACCTAAGGAACACTGCTATGGTGAAGGCAAGCTAAAAATAAAACAGGCCTAGATAGAACTCTCTTTCCTACTTGGCCAGATTGGAGTTCTCACAGAGATTCGCTATTACCGTTTTCGCATAGACAGAACGAAAATTGAGAACGAAATAGGACGAAAATCTTTGCAAAAATCGATGTGTCTCACGGAAGGCGTGTAAGACGTTAGTAAATATATAGTACCGTAACTAACTGCGCTAAACGCTAGATCGTTTTTTGGGCTCTCCGATCAGCAACGGTATTAAGCTATGTAGATGCCGATACGACATTCATTTTCATCAATTTGTGTGCTGCAGTGTAGTTATTTGTAGGGGCGAGGCTCCCAAAGTTGTAAGAGCAAGAATCTCCTCCTACACTTTGGACTCCTGAAGTGTCTTAACTGCTAGCAAAAACGTTACGCGGCTTGGAAATGGTAACGTTTCTTTGAGTAAGTGCCTTTGATAAAACGAAAAATGATAGGCTGCAATTCGTAAGCTGAATGAAAAGGATCCAATCGGCCTATAGGGGCGAACCGGGCATTGGACTGGATATAATTTGAATACAACATAATGTTACACCTGTTAGCAGAAGAAACGGTGGAGCACCGAAAGGTGCGCCTCTCCAGCACTGCCTGCAAAAAACACGTGATCAAAGCCTTACCTTTAGAGGCGAAATCTGATGAGAAGGTGTGGCACTTTTCTAAAGCGCAAAATCACAAGCTTATATTCAATTAGAGTATACAAAAAAGGCAAATATTCTACTCTTTAAGGTCTTACGTACTTAAGGCAACTTAAGGCAATAAAACAACATAATTTGCATAAATATGACATATCGATAAAAATTAAGTATGAATTGCAAAAATTTCGAATTCAAATTGCAAAATTTATGTTGCCATAAAAACAGATATTTCATTAGAAAGCTAGATATTTTTACATTTGTATGTATGTAAGTGCATCTTTTGTGGTTTTTTCAGCAAGCACTTCAACTAATTGCAAATATTTGTTATTACAAACGAGATGCCACTGAGGAACCGCTTGAGCATACCAATTGCACTAATGAAGATATATTCAGGCATACATATGGGAATATAAATTTTCAAAGCAAATCTATAATTAAATACTAAATATGTAAATTCAAGATTAATGAATGTAGTCAGGTGTGCAAATGCATATAAAAATGTGGTAGTTTGTATGTATGTATGTATGCAGCTTACATATTTTCAAATTTTCACTTGACTGCAGAGATTTCTCGTTTGTTGCACGTGGCTTTTATGGCTAATTTGTTGTTGTATATGTTTACCATAAGCAATTACAGGTATTTCCGTTGAAAGGATATATTTTACTAAAGGATGTCTGTGTATGGATTGTATGTACATATATGCACACCAGCACAGAAAAATTTATCGAATAAAGATGGGCTACTCAAAGATGTGATTTGTCTTTTTTCATAGTTTGTACGAGTTTGGACTGAGTAGGCAATTAAAACGTTAAATGCTTTCCTTAAAAACGATACATGCAAGCTAACAACATCAGACCCCAGCGGGTTAGGAGGCTTACAATATACACGCGGCAGGTATGCCTGTCGTAAGAGGCGTCTAATATACCAAATTGATTCAAGGGGTTGTGTAGCGGAACACCTTCAAGGTGTTGCTGGGGCAAAATATAGCTTCTCCAACCCAATTGTCAACCTCATCTATCCGTGGCGAACTCTGTTACTTTAAGAGCAGACGCTCTGACGACCCCAACTTCCTTACGGATCTAGGGGCTGGGAGGGCGTATGGCCTTAGTGGTTTCATGTGGTCATAATAAATCGTTCCCGAGATGGTCGTGCTGGTGATCCAGTGTGCTGGTTACCGGAATGTACCGGACCTGCATGCGGCAAAGGACCATCAACATCGATAACACTCCCCAAACAACAGGAACATCAGATGGGGCAGCGCTCTTTCGAGAGAAAAGTTTTAGGATGGCGATGGATCTCTACTTGTTGCCGACGGCGATTTCAGAAGAAGTTGAAGGTTAAACTGCATGATCTTTATATAGTCATTGACATAGTTCCACGATTCAAGACAAAACGGATAATGGCTTGCCCTATAGAAACCATGCCTAAAACCCCATCAGCTTCGATTGCTTGCAGACTTCTTTTACAATCTTTACGGAGCTGATGGACTATTCAATGTTAGCAAAGGCATATCAGCTTTGCATGAAACTTTAATTTAGACATAGCAGCATACGAGCAATTCCTTTTTGTGTTTCGAAGGCTCCTTTGACGTCGACAAAAATGGTGCTGTCGATAATATTATAGCCTGCCGACCTAATGGCCAAAAAACCTCATGTTAGCAACTGCAACAAGGCTTAAGGCCTCGGTACAGCTTGAGTGCAGGCCTTATGGCCATAGCTGTATAGCGCCATCTAATCTCGGACAAACGGTATATATGATCCTGTACCTGAGCTTCGAAAGATATCTTGGGGCCACAGTTGAGCCGGCGGGTTGGTTCCAGTGTGCAGAAATGGCAGCACATATTATATGTCGAAGGCTTCCAAAATAGGAGAAGCGGTATAGCCGTGCAGAAAGCAGCAGAAATTCTAGAGGAAGCGTGCTTAAGCTGCAGGCGCGTAAATAGATATATATATATATTTATTGACAGACAGACGGAAATTAACGCAATAGGCTCATACAGTACTTCATCAAGAACTGTTCTGGAATGCAAAGAAGCACTGAAATGCCAGACCATACATCTCTACTGGATTCCCAGTCACAAAGCGATAGAAGGTAACGAGAAGAAAGTTGAGTTGGCATAGGAGGGTGCAGCACCAGTTGAATCGACGGTAGACTTCCCAATGCGTTTGGGATAAATCAAAAGGAGACAGGGGTTGGATATGATCCATCAAGCAGGAGGGGCGTGAACAAAAGCTCGGTGCTGCAAAATTTCTAAGATCAGGTGCAAAATCCTACGATATTAGACACACAAAGTTGCTCATATCTCTAGTGAGACTGCAGTATGGAGAAACGGTTGAGCATCATATCTGTGTTCGTGTCCTCCACTCGCCAGGTCAAGGCTCCATCCATTAGGGTCAGCAAAGTTGCCAGATCTCGAGGTAGCAACTAAGCTAGGTCCTAGAAAGCTTCACGTGTTTGCCAAGAGAACGTGGTTATTCTATAATATAAGTCTGGGCACCTGATTGGGTCGGTCGGTATCGGGTACACACAGTCTATGTGAGGTCTTATTGACCGGCCAGTTCCAGCTAGCCTAGCCTTCAAGAGTTAACGCATCTCGAGAGTGATGGATTGCAGTATCGTTCGAAATTTTCGAGAGATGGATGGAATTGCAGTATCGTATCGAAATAATTTCGAGACCATTTCAGCACAAATTTGGAACAATTTCAGGATTACTTTGGATAATTTAAGATGTCACAGTGGAAAACCTTCAGGATCATTGCGAGACATATTCGAAACCGTTTCGGGAGAGTAGTAGAATCAACTTAAAATCACTTTGGGGACATTTTTCGAATAATTTAGAGACTATTTTGGGACGGTGACGGTGCCAGTAACACTACGGGATTGGTTTTGATATAATATCGGAAACACTTTGGAATCCTGTTACAGTTGTCGTTGTTGTATTAACGATAATTACACTCGGCGAATCTTTTGAGGAGTGTTATAAGTGTTGATGGACCACTACCGGGCATAGATCCCATACGTTCCGGTAATAACCACCATTAAGGTACTAGGCCGACCATCTCGGGAAAGACTAATATGACCACATTATACCTTGTAGGCCATTCTGCCCTGCCCATCCCCTAGTTTTCATGAGGATTCTGAAATTGTTTCGAATTGGTGCTTAAATAATCTGGAAATAAATCGGGAAATAAATCGGAAAATAATTCGGAAGATATCCTGTCCATTCTCGCGTATTCCCAAACCTCACTGCAGTTGAAAATTTAAGCTCCTATAAGATAGCAGCAATTAAAGTACTTACATACATACGTAAGTGTGCATGTAGGTGTCCGACTCGTGGTGTTGTTAATTCCCCAAGACTCGTTGCCAACGTGGCACAGCAGAAATTTATCTTGTAATATTGTTGTATGTTTGCTGTTGTAGTATTAGCAATTAGTTGTTTTAAAACTTTGTTTATGACCAACAAAGCAAAAAGCTCTAGCTCATAACTTTGAGTTAAACAAATGTGCAAAACTGCAATTTAATATGCATTAGCGTGTGAGTACAGCGCTGAAGTGAAAAAAGAATAGCAAAAATGTAATAAAATACAAAAAAAAGTGAGTTGCATAAATAAAATGTTACATTTGCATGTATGCTGGCATATTTGCAAGGGTGTGCGTGAGCATATATTGTATGTGTGTGGGTTGCTTGATTTTCTAAGTTGAGGGGAAATCTTTATATATTCTAAAGTTGTAAATAAATGTTATATATACCTATAGCCATGTTTGTATGAGTATACGTAAATAAATATATCTACACGCTTAACTTGTGGGGCATTAATTCCAGTGAAGTTTTGCTTCACTGTTTTAGCTTTTGGGATTTTGGAAAGTTTAGCTAAACTTTAAGGCAATTAAAAATTTAAATATTCTAAACAAAATGCTATTAGCGTGTGGATACTATAGGATTTGTAGACGATTTTTGCAATGTATTCAATTTCTAATGCATTACGGGAGAGAAGGACTTTGTGATTTAGGTTATGTCATGATAAGCTAATGGTAATTGATAGTTAAGTAATTCTGTTGGGTTATTTATAGCATTTTGAGGAAGTATGAAGTACTATTCACAGGCTTTGAAATTCTAGTGGTAACCTCAGCTTAGCGTGTTTGACGGTTATAAATAAAAATGAATGTATGCGTATGTGTTCCTTATGTGGGAAGGAGAGGGGAGAAGGGGATGGAAGGAGAAAAAAAGGGTGTGAGAGGAATGTGAACAGGAATAGAAATCGCAAAAGGAATAGAACTAGGATCTGGCACAGGAATAGGATAAGAAGGGAAATGGAAACAGGAATAAGAATAGGAACAATATAGGAAAAGAAATGGAAATAGTTGTTGTTGTAGCGATAACTCCCCGAAGGCCTTGGGGAGTGTTATCGATGTTGAGGTACTAGCCCGACCATCACGGGAGCGATTTGGTATGACCACATGAGACCTTCTATGGCAATTACGCCCTCCCACCCCCTAGATCCATCCGGAGTTCGGGGTCGCCAGAGCCTCGGCTGTTAATGAAACAGGATTCGCCACGGGTAGGTGAGGTTGGCAATTGTGTTGCAGAAGCTATATATTGCGCTGGCAACCCCTTGAGAGGATGGCGCTACACAACCCCTTGAATCAATTTGGTAGTTTAGTTGCCTCTTACGACAGGCATACCTACCGCGGGTATATTCTAAGCCCCCTAACCCGCTGGCGAAAAAATGTTGGAATATTAATGGAAATAGTAATAGGAATAGGCATAGAAAAACAAATACGTGACGCGATATTCCGCGGAGAAGATTAAGGCCGAGCTGCTCTTCCAATTTGAGTTGTTTTTTTTAATTTTGCCTTCAAAATGGCGGACAGGACCTACATGGCTTATACCAACTACGAACGACATCGGGCCTTTGTCAAACAATAGCGAGGAAAAATTCCGCTTAGAAAATTATTTCTTAGGGTGAGTGCATGTCAGCGGTGCGATAAGCGATAAGAGCGGTGATAATAGCGAAGCGTAGAAAATTAATGCATGTATTTTAACAGAAGTGTGCATGTCGGAGCAGCGCGCTAACTCACTCTTCGCTCGGTATCACCGATATGAGCGTAGAAATTGTAGGTCAGTAATTTCTTTGTTATTATCGATGATGGACACAGAAGATTCGATACGTGCAGTACCACTCACTCTTGGGGCAGGCTTGAAGAACCCTGTTAACAACCCTAGGTGCGGGAATTTTCTCTACTCCATAAGAGATGGCTATAGGACGCCAAAACCTCAGACTCACAGCACTGTAAAAAGAAGGAGCGAGGAAGATTTAGAGGCTGTGAACGGTGTAGGGGAACATGAAGAGGAAGAGCAAATAAAAAAAAACAAGAAATGAGAAAAAAATGTAGAGGACGAGAAATACAGAATTAAAGGAGGAAGAAGTGGAATAGGAGGAGGCGAGGGGGTGATACACATCAGGAAAAAGAGGGAGATCGCGTGAAAGTAGATGAGCAAAGGAGGAACGAAAGACGGAATAAAATTATTAAATCTGAAATACGAAAGGGTATATGGGGGTAGAATGAGAAGAATAAAAGGAAGTAGATGTAGAGAAAGGGGTTGAAAAGAGGAAAAGGAGAGGGAGATTAAGTGAAAGATGATCGAAAGAGAAGGAGAGCCTATTATAATATTCAAATATGAACTAGGAAAGCGAATATGCGGAGGAAAAGAATGAAAACAAAAAGAGTAAGCGGAGAGCAAAAGTAGGAAGTTACTTACAACAATTAAAGAGAAAGAGAAGGAGGAGCATAAGTAGAAGATATTGAGAGAAATGAGGAGTACAATTTTTAACATTAGGCTTGCCAATTTTCGGGCTGGTCAACGTTTGTTGTATCGGTTATTCTCGCTATAAATACTCTTCGAATAAACAAAATATTTGTAAGGCATGATAACCTCCGAAGAGATTTAACGCCGAGTTCTTGAAATTTGAATAGTGCTCCTCTTAATTTTTACTACAAATTTTATGTTTTTATGTTTTATGCCGACTCCGAAAGGCATCGACAAGGCAGATGAGTTTTCACTGAGAAGTTTTTCATGGCAAATATACGCTCGGAGTGTTTGCCAAATCACTGCCGAGGGGTAATCACGCTTAGAAAAAACTTTCTTCTAATTGACAAACCTGTTTTCTAAAATTTTGATGTTGCTTTGCTTCGGGCGTGAACCCAAGATGTTCAGTGTGATAGGCGGAGCACGCTACCACCACACCACGGCGGTCGCCAAATTGGGTAGGATAAATTCCATAAAGGCGGAATGGAGAATGCGATAAAAGGCCAGCTTTGCCCATATTACATTATCAAATTTCATTGTGCCTGCAAAACAAGAATGACAAAATAAAGAATCAGCTTTGCGTAGGACCCGTGCTTTTCTCATTAGGATAGCGCCAGTCTCCTTGCTAAGCATGACATCGCACTAGCAAAAGATGGCATTGTTTGGCAAAAATAAAATAATAAAATTGTAAGGCGCGATAACCTCCGAAGAGATTTTAAGCCAAGCTTCTCTCGCTCGCTATAGTGATTGTTTAATGACAGACTCTGTGAGCTGTATTACCATTCTTGACGTTTTCTAGGCCTTCATAAATCTAAGCCAGCCAGATCTTTAAAGGACTCAGCAGCATGAAAGCTCTTTCTGAAAATTCCCACCGCGTTTTCATATATCTGCTTCATATATTAAAGTGAAATAGCAATCCCTAACAACAACTATGGCACTAAAGGGATTTTGTTTAGAGCACAAATGTCGTCCACGATAGCGCAAACAAAACATCAAAATTAAGATGCAAAAATTTGAATTCTAACAAAAGTAAAAGCAAGAGCCCAAAAACAAAATACCAATAAAGAAACAAACACGGCAGCAACAACATGATAGCGAAACTCAAGTGAGTTTTTAATTATAATGTACATTGCTAATTAATGTTTAACAGTAGCGGCGGGGTATAATTAATTATCGTTTTTGGCAGACAGCGAACGAGAAGAGCGGATGAGCATGGCAGCACACATGTACGTACATATGTAGGTACACGGTATAAATGAAAACTTCCCCTGCAAAAAATCGCGCGATTAATTCCTAAAGAGATTGGTCTCCGATGAACTCTTTTGTGTACATGTGGGCATAATTGGTCCCCTTTAGTCCCTTTCGGGTAAAGTTGGGATTAGTCAGGTTAAAATCTGTGTAGCCCATTTTAAGAAACATTAAAAAACGGCAACGAAATGAGTAAAATAAAACAATTACAGGTGATTGAATCGAATTATTTAAGAAAAATGCGGAGCCCTATACCGAGCCTTACGACTACGCCGGAGTTACGGTTAAATTTTCGAAGAATATTTTTTATTCCTTTTTGAAAAGCGGGCAAACAACTTGCATCAAATAGATTTGGTAGCTTGGCAAACCCTTCGACTGTATTTCTCATGGCAGAAAATTCGACTGGACCCTATTTGAGTTCTTATTGAACCGAAAAGGGAACTAGTCTTCATATGTTCCCATATGGGTACAAAGGGAATTGGTCATATCGATCCCTTTCGGGTATAAATGGGTACAATTAGTCTCTTCATAGGATATGCTCAAACAAAAGGTAACAGTTCAATTCATACAAAGAGATCAAAACTGGCATTGGTCGGATATTCTTTTACGACTCATCCGTGATTCATCCTAGACTAATCGCATTTTTTGCGGGTCTCTTGTTGGCTTCACATATCACTGATTTAAAACATTTGATGACATTCCCTGCAAAAAATCATGTGATTAATCCTTAAAGAGAGTAATCTGCGACTGATCTCTTTTGTCTTCATTTGGGTATAATTGATCCCCTCTATTCCCTTTTGGGTACAGTTGGAATTAGTCAGTTTGAAACTTATGTAGCTAATTTTAAAAAACAATAAAAAAAACGAAACGAAATGGGTAATATAACAAAAATTGTATGGAATTGAAACGAATTGTTCCATAATTATCCGGAACCCTATACCGAGCATAATATATCAGTATCCTAAGGCTTCATTATCGCAGGATTTCTTTTTGTTATATTTTTCTACAATACGAATTTGACTCCTTATTGATAAGAAAAGGGTATAGTGTTCATTCAACTCATACAAAGAGATCAAAACTGGCATTGCTCGCATACTCTTTCGCGACTCAGCCCGGATATATCCTAGACTAATCGCATTTTTTGCAGGGTAATCTGATTTATACAGATGTATATGGGGTATTCCATCCCATTTCGACCAATTTTGAACCCGACCCCTTTAGAATTGGCTGAAAGTTTTTCTTCTTTATCTAGCTTACGAAAGACGTTTTTCAGAATTTTTTCAAAATTTTTCATTCAACTCAAAAAAAGTTATGAATTTTTAAAAAAAACACCGTTTTGTTTTCAAAATGCTATAACTTTTTCAAAAATTGACCGTTTAGATCTTTTTTTTTAAATTTGTTTTTAAATGTACTTTTCGGAAAAAATACAAAAAAAATTTTAAAGTTTTTTTTTAATTTTTCAGTTTTTCGAGATTTTTCGAATTTCGCCATTTTTTTTCTCATAAAAAACTTCAATCAATTCTGCAATCATCCCCACTAATCCCGGAGTGGGCCGATTTTTTTTATATTTTTTTTTATTTAATTGAAAAAAAATTTCAAAAATAAAAATTTTTTTTTATCAATTTTATTTATATAACAAAAAAATGTAAGAAAATGATTTTTAAGTATTCTTTTCTTTATATATTATGGTAATCTACGATTAAAATAACCAGGATTAATGATTGACACAGTAAACATGTAAGTTTTCTAAAAATAATGTACATATATAAAGAAAAGAATACTTAAAAATCATTTTCTTACATTTTTTTGTTATATAAATAAAATTGATAAAAAAAATTTTATTTTTGAAAATTTTTTTCAATTATTAAAAAAAATCGGCCCACTCCGGGATTAGTGGGGATGATTGCAGAATTGATTGAAGTTTTTTATCAGAAAAAAAATGGCGAAATTCGAAAAATCTCGAAAAACTGAAAAATTAAAAAAAAACTTTAAAAATTTGTTTGTATTTTTTCCGAAAAGTACATTTAAAAACAAATTTAAAAAAAAAGATCCCAAACGGTCAATTTTTGAAAAAGTTTATAGCATTTTCGAAAACAAAAACGGCGTTTTTTTTTAAAATTCATAACTTTTTTTGAGTTGGATGAAAAAATTTGAAAAAATTCTGAAAAACGTCTTTCGTAAGCTAGAAAAAGAAGAAAAACTTTCAGCCAATTCTAAAGGGGTCGGGTTCAAAATTGATCGAAATGGGATGGAATACCCCATATATCTTTACACATGTTTACATATAAACACTGTTTACATATGTATGTATGTATGTATATGCAATTAGCAGAAGAAAATGGAGGTTCCGAGTATTGTTCCATGTAAAATTTGTGAAAAGTAATCTGCAAAAATGAAATTTTTATTCACACACTCACACGCTTGCATCACCATACATATGTATGCATAAAGTCATAATTGAATTGGGGTTGCACACGGTTGGGAAAGGTGGCGTAGAGCTGCTACATCGCATGTTACTCTGGGATAAGGATTTGTTTTTTTTTGTTTTCATTTCTACCTCAAAAATATGGACAGAAGTAATTTATTTTAATTTATTTAGCATAATTTTAGGCACTTCACATTATATCATGTTCTCACTTGAGCCAAGTGTTGTTACATGACACGGAAATATTACAAGCATTTGAATTTGATTTTCAACACTCAGATATACTTACATGCATAGCTATATGAGCAAGAACAGGTACATATTCGTATATGAGGACTTATGAAAATAAGTTGTGTGCCAGAGGCTTACTAAGGGTTATTTTGTGTACTCAAATAATGTGAAATCAACAGAACAATTGAAATAATTTTAAAGTTTGCTAGAACAGCAGTTCTTGAAAGGAAAGCCTTTAAATAAAATCGCTTCAAATATTCTCGGGTCTCTCACAATTAAAGAGTCCAAAATAAGTAGGGAAAATGTGTGAAATATGAGCATGCGAATCATAGTCTTAAACTAACCTAGTCTGACTTCGAGTTGAAGAAAATTATGATCCTTGTGCCGGGAAGCTGTAACAAACAAAATATTTTTTCTTTGAAAATTTTTATTTGAAATAAAAATTGAAATGTGTGTATCGATGCTTATGGACGTTGTCTCTTTTATAGTTGTTGGCCACCTCCATTCTAACACTGGAAGTATTCTGGATATTGGTATGCCCTGCATATGAAAAAGTGTTCCTGTTTCTTATAAACGAACATCGACCAACTATTCCAATGATTTCATCTCAAATGTCGATTATTCCCAACATTTATTTCCGCAATTCAACACCCCAATCCAATGTCAAAAATGTGACATTTATGAGGGTAAAATTTAATTTATGTAAATAAAAAAAATAAGGCTTGTAGTAATCACAAATGGCTTCGCAAAGCATCGTAAAGGAATACCCTTGCAGTGTATGGCGCCAATATATGTCATGTTTGACTCATATTCAGTCTCACTATTTAAAAATTTAAGCTCATATCGGACGTCCATTGCGAAAAAGAGAAATTCAAAAGTTCTGAATGAATTCATAAATAAAGTAAAAGGTCCGAGATATGGCTCTTTTATGACTCCTTTCTGACTCTTATGTGACTCCTTTCAGACTCTTCTATGATTCCTTTTTTAACTCCGAATGTTTGGTGAGGCGCATAATGTACAAATATTTATACATATCCGTGATTCGATCGAAACATATTTTTTGTACAATAGCACTCGTTTTTAAACCACGCACATTTATAAATATTTACACGTTATACGCCCACCAAACATTCGGACTCACGTGGCCGCATCGTCAGTAGTAACCTTAGCTACTGTGGTAATCATAAAATTTGCGGAGTCGAAAATGGTACCATAGCTGTTATATTAACCGAAATCGTACGTATCCGTATTCGCTATAATAACCTAACCACAACTTTCTCCCTAATCGTAGGCCTCAACGAAATCGTAGCTATAAGTGTTATAATCTTAAGAGTGCCAGACCCGGTATTAGAACTGTTAACGTAATCATGAAATATTGGTCTTCGTTTTCATCTTAGTTAACGTCATCTTCGGCTTTACCCTCGTCGACCTTGTCGCCTGCGTCTACGTATAAGTCTCCGTCACCGGCAACGCCCTTATTATTATTATATCATTCACTTCGCCTTAACCCCTTCTTTTCTTTTACCGTTTACTCTAGTTTTATTTTTTCCCCTTAATCTCCTTTTGTATTCAAATCAACTCAGACCTAAAGCCCAAAATGTTACAATAAACAAGGTTAGTCATCGTATTATAAGAAACCTTGATTGCTGAAAAAACGTTGGAAACGCCGCAGCTTAATATTGTGGCGAATGTTGACATCACTAGGCTGTTAGTAAATAATCACGCAACAATAACAACATGAAGCAGCCACTCGTATATACATGTACACATTAAAGCTAGCAACACTTATGTACAAGGCAACGAAGAGATCTCTCACACACACACACATGTGGTCCTCAGCCAACACCAGAAGTAGTTGCTCACACATACACTCGCATATGACTTTGAGAAACGCATAAACTACAAATACACATGTACCAAGCAGGAGATTCTAGAAGGTGAAACGACTAGACGTTTGGAGAAATATGCAGACGAGGCAACATAGTGTATAAAAGCAGCGCAAGCTGAGGAATCAGTAATCAGTTTTGATTTAAGCACGCTATTGATTGTGAAGTTTAATTGTGAAGTACTACTCCCAAAGTAATCTAAATAAAGAACAGTTTGCAATACACTAAATATTGGAGTGATTTATTCATCAGTTTAGCGATTCGAAGGTTAGCAGAAGGTTTAAAATAAGCAGATTACCTTAAATTCGTTACAATATGAAGCTTGTTTTGAGAGGGTCTTTCTAATACAGCGAATTGGATTTTTTTATAACTTGGCTTTTTGACACCTGATTTCTTGAGAAACTTTATGCTTCATTCTTTTGTCCTTTTGAGCTCTGAATTCGTTTTATTTTCACCAAGTTATTGTCCCTTAAAGTGTGCCTCATGTGACTGCGAGAGCAAGATCTATTAAACGGCAGATATAAACTTTTACAAGACCAAAATAATGACTACTCGCTAAAGGTCAGATCTCAAATAAGCAAGATAGACTAAAGAAAAAAGTTTCGAGAGTACTAATAACGATAACAAAAAATGTTGCGACAACTTCTGAGCATAAACTTTTAGCTTAACTCTTTTATTTCGTATACCTAGTAGACAGACAGCCCCTTTGTTTGGTTTCTCAATTAGGTAATCTTGAAACATCTCGGATAAGGACTTGCCCACGGTGCTTCTAGCAGCAGGCAATGAAGGTTTAAAATATATAATACATAGGTGTTTTTTTGCAATGCCATAAACTCAAGTTTGTAAACTTATTACAAACAAAATCATTTTAAATCAATTCACATAAACGTCCATAAGAGGATATTTACTTTAAACACAATAGTTGTTGCAGAAGGAGTTGCCTGTCAACAAAATAAAACGATGAAATGACAAGTGACTGCAAATAATGCTAGCTATTATGGGATAACCGTGCTTGATGACCTCAGAGCCCATTCAAGTATACTTTTGTATTTACTATATTTACAACACATAAACTGAAGGGATATTTATTTTAACAAAAATATGCAATTAAATGAGCAGAGGATGTGATATAATGGAAAGTTGTGGTGGCGCGAAGTGCATTCAGGATAATAATACTTATTAATAAAAAAGTATATGAGCAATATGATGAAAGAGAGGGCAAGCATGCATAAGTATGTATGTATGTACATTAGACTGGGTCGATTTATTAGCCGATATCGCGCTATCGATTTTTCGATAGGATTTGGGCTGAGGAAAAAAAGTTCCACTACGCACACCCAAAAAAATTATTTTCGAGCCTGCGAAATTTCATTTTTTGATTTTTTTTCGACTTTGATTTTTAAGGTTTTTTTCATGACCTACAAAAAAAATTTAATTTGATTGTAAAATTTTTATGTATACCCTGTCCTGTTTTTTTTTCAAAAAACTGTTATCGACCACGTTTTTAGCGGACATTTTTGGGTCGGACAGTGTATATCTACAAATGAAAATTTTTTTAGTAGGTCATGAAAAAAACCTTAAAAATCAAAGTGAAAAAAAGTAAAAAAAATTAAATTTCGCAGGCTCGAAAATTAAAGTTTTTGGGTATGCGTGGTGGAACTTCTTTTCCTGAGCCCAAATCCTATCGAAAAATCGATGGCGCGCTATCGGTTAACTTTCGTCCATACCAATCGACCCAGGTTAATGTACTTATCTCGAATATTTATGCATGTTGTATGAAAAGTGCTGGGGCGTATGAGTAGTATTTATAAGTTGGAAATATAAATGATCTGATTTAAAACGCAAGGGAGAGTTGCTATTGAAAAGCAATGCCGTGTGCATTATATACAAAAATATTTTCAATTAGTATCAGTTAATGGAAAAACCACTTGAATACTTAACTAAAAATATAATGGTATATTAAATGGTGTTTTGAATTTTCGATTTCAAAGATGTATCGATTTGATTTTTGCATTCGATAAATTTCCCGTAACCAAAGCAGTAGAAACACTGGAAGAGAATCGCTTAAACTGCAGTAGTGTAACTTTTCAGAATAATAACGTACTCTTTTGGAATTAGTTTGTGGTCTTTTTGGAATAACTTTGAAACCACTCTGTAACAAATTCGGCACCACGTAATGATGTACACTGAAAGAAATGGTGCTAGTAAAATCGACAAATCGGTTCTGTTGTTCTTGACTTAACGGAGATTCGGTGAAATTGATCGAATAATGGTTAATTCGACCGAGTTCTTTGTCAAGCGAACAGATTAGTTTAGTAATTTCAACAGAAGAGAAATTGTCGTCTTAAGTTAACAAAATTCTGAAAAATTGACAGTTTCCTAATCAATCTAACTGATTTTTCTGTTAACACAACTGATCTCACTGGTCATTTCAACAGCGATCAACAGTCAATACATGAGCAAATTTCAAAGAGAATTTTACGCTCACTGCGCTCTCTACTTTGTACTTATGACGATGGTGCCCGTTGTTTAAAAAAAAATACCAAAATAAGAAAACCACCAAATCGAAAAACACACAAAATGGGAAAACAGCAAAAAACTAGTTTTTCAGTTATCAATACAATACGAAAAACCCTTTTTTGAATTTATTGTGCAAAAAATTATGAGATACCGGGACACCTATTTATCGGGTACAATTTTGCAACCTCTCCTCCAAGCGAAATGCAAAAGTTTTGTTTCAACGAACAGAATTTTTCCAAAGTTAGTAACATTTTGTTCAAGTTTTTACGAATTTTCACTCACGCGAACGAATCTAATAAGATAATAAAAAACATACTTTTTTAATGTTGATGTTTCCGACAACATAAAAGTTTGAGTTGTTTTATAATCGTTTCAACTTAAAGTGTTACGAAAATTAAACTTGCCGAATTACATGTAAAGTTACTCCAGTGGTGAATTACCTTCTAGCGATTTGATTCTTCATTTTCTATAACTTACAAGTTCTCTATTTAAAATGTTGTCAAACATTTATTCTACAAGTTTTGTTCGAAACAATCAAGTGTGGCAGCTACATGCGAGAGAAGAAATTGAGAATGAGCTGAGCAGCAACTGAAAGAATTGAGAATCAGTTTTGTGATTACTATTTTCATTTCTATTTGCAAAGCGAAGTTCAAAACTATAAATTAAATAAATTATAAAATATAAAATTTTTAACTCGACGCAAATTGGAAGATAAGCTCGGCCTTAGATCTCTTCGGAGGTTATCGCGCCTTATATTTATTTATTTATTTATGTATATGGTAACATATGTAGGTACTTTCGTACAAAGCTGTCGCAACAACGTTTTTTGTTCATTTAATTACTAAAACGGTCAATTACGAATCAACGATTTGCGCGCATTTGATTCAACATCTTGTTGTGATGGATAAAAATTAACAGAAATTTCGGTTGAATTGACCCGTATTTAGGTTGATTTAACCAGTCTTTTTCTTTCGGTGTAGCTACTACTGCTGGATGCGCTCGGCCTACTGCAGTCGTCTCAGATCTTTTGCGGGACCATTTTGGAACTATGTTCAATGGGACTTTTTAGGAAGCATGTTACATACTGCCATACTCTTGTGTTTGGCATGATATTTTCAACGAAATAAATAAATAATTAACTATTAACCTCGTTGCATACAGTTCGCGTGTTCGCCCTACTGGGCATCCGGCTCCTCTATGAGCACGTAGCGTCAGCCCCCTTATGGGCACCGAGCATCTTTCTGAGCACCTCGCGTAAGCTTCCTTCTGAGCTCCTCACGATGTTCCCCCACTGGGCACACTTATATAAATTCTTAAAAAACATTGTTACTTTCTGTATATTATAATTGAAATTGTAATGCGTACATTTATATATAATTTACATAATTCTCGGTTTGTAAGTTTATGTACGTTCCTTTCCTGTAATTGAATCTATTCTTCTTAGCAGTCGACCGCTTTTTTTTGAGTCGACTATAATTTTAAATTAATAAATAAAAATAAATAAATAAATAGCAACAGACCATCGAGCAGTCTTTGAGAACAAATCTACTATCGAAGTGTTATCGCTCTATTTCGAAAACAAACGTTATCAACGAGATATCGGCGTGGTATCGATAATGCTTGGTTATAAAGCTAATACCAAATCAATTAAGCCCTTCTCAAATAGTTTCAAAATTATATCGAAATTTTTCTAAAGCCCTGTAAGACCTCTGCACAGATATGTGCGAAAAAACCATTGAGGCTTCTTAACCTAGCTTATGTCATGCGAATGGAGGAAGACGCTGCGCTTCGAAATGTAGTATGTGGCCAAAGCTCTGTTATGCTGATAAAATCTAGATCTTTCAGCTTGCCTTAATAGACGAGATGTCTGAAAAGTCAAAAAACAAGTAAGGAAGCCTAAGTTCGGGTGTAACCTAACATTACATACTCAGCTGCCAAATTACAGCTTGCAAAACTTTTAATTTACCTTCTTTTAAAAAGGGGCGGTGCCACGCCCATTGTTCAAAATTTTACTAATTGTGTATTCTGCGTCATAAGGTCAACCCACCTACCAAGTTTCATCGCTTTATCCGTCTTTGGTAATGAATTATCGCACTTTTCGGTTTTCGAAATTTTCGATATCGTAAAAGTGGGCGTGGTTATAGTCCGATTTCGTTCGTTTAATTTAAATAGCGGTCTGAGATGAGTGCCCAGGAACTTACATACCAAATTTTATTAAGATACCTCTAAATTTACTCAAGTTATCGTGTTTACGGACAGACGGACGGACGGAAATGGCTCTGTGAGCTCTGCTCAGCTGAGTATAATTAATGATTTAATATAAATGCCGCATTTTCACCTTCCCTACCTCGAAAACGCGAGGCGCTTGGGCATGACCCCTACCGGCGCACACCTCTTTTCCTCTTTTGGCTTCTAAAATGCTTGAACATGATTGGATTGAGATTACTGCTTCGCTATGGAAAGGCAGTCTCGAGAGTTATATATGTCATGATATCTCATGCATCGAGTCTTTTCGTTTGGACATTTTTCAAGTGTTACTTAAAATAAGATACATAGTAAAAATATTGATGACATCTATGGTAGTTCCAATTACCTACACTACCATTTGCAAACATCTGTAACTTAGCTATCCTATAAATGTCATTCTTTTCGGCCTCTCAACTGTATAACATAAAATAAATTCTATCAATTGCGGTTGCATCAGCTAACTAAACCGGATTTTATCATCTGCTGCCTACTTCTTTATCCGCATACCTATCAACTCAAGCACAGCGCTAAGCTATGTCATTCTTATAACTGTTATGCGAGTATTGTGGAGCGTCTGTTGTTGATCGCTGATTTGCTGTTAGTGATTTGTGCGATTTGTATAAGCTACAACAACAAGAACTACAGCAAAAGCACCACAAACCACAGCGATTTTATTGCACTTGTGGGTAATCAAAAGTATAATTCTTTATGGATAAATACATATGTAACGGTATGTATATGGTTACGCGAGGCAGGTGGTGTAGGGCGCCTAAACTTTACATCAGAGCGCATTGTATGTTTCTTTGGGTGTGCCATGTCTGTGTAGCTACGAGTACCGGCAGTATTGAAAGCGGTAATTTATGGAGACAAGTTTAGCAAAAGTGGAAGTAAGATTTTTGTTAAGGTAATGATTAAAATGGTCGATGACGAAACTGGTTAGAATAAGGAAATGAATGACAGTGATAATGCTGCTTAATTATACACAATACTTACAATGGAAATAAAAATAATGGAAATGATAACATTTATGGGGCTAATGGTAATGAATTTAGTACAGCTAAAGAAATATAAATTATTATGATGAAAATAGTAGCAGAAATAATTGCGAGCTAACGATTTCAGTAATGTTTATGGTAGTAAGAGAAGTTTATAAGTCTTGATGTTGTAAAGAACAATATTGATAACAATAACGGCAGTATTTCCTTTGCTGAGCGACATATCAGCCTTTCTGAGCTACCAGTTCGAAAGCATCCTATTTCGGAATTTGTATCAAAAACGTTCTATCTCAGAAGTTGGTTCAGGAACGTCATATCTCAGAATGTTTTTCATAAACGCCCTATCTAGCATGGAAGTGTATTTGAATCATGGGCATCAGATAAGACGTTTTTGAAAATAAATTCTGAAGTCAGCCGTTTTTAAGAAATTCTGAGAGGGCGTTTGATACGGCAGTCGAAATAGGTTGTAATTCCAATCAGCAGTTAATTTATTACGCAAATTTCTGCTTTCGTGACTATCTAGAGCGGAAAAGAAACATAAATGACACTGAAGATGGCTCAAGGCTGAAACTGGGTTTTAAATAACCCAAATTTGACAAGTTACAACTTAAATCGGTGGGGAAGACATTAAGTCAATGCCATAACGTCCGTTGACCTCATGACCAATTCAAACGTTCACAAGTTCAATGGATGTCCCGATTATATGGAAAAGTCACAACATCAAATTTCAAATGTCAACCATTTCAATGAAACATATTGACATTTTGCTCTTCCGAAATGGTCATAAAATCAATATATATTTTCTCAAATGGTCAATGATTTTGTTTCGCATCCCAACAGAATAAAGTGTTAAGTGCGTTTACATTCACTTAATATTATTATTTTTAATTGTGCGGAAGTTTGTAGGTGTAAAAGATGTACAATTTTGGAATATCTAGTTTTTAGAGTTCCATCACAGAAACGAGTTCCAAAGATATAGTAAACGGATCTGCCCTTTTCATATTAGCGTTTAATTGCAATGAAAAATCAGATTAAGAACTGGTCTGGCGATGATTTCAATCAAAGTATCAAAAGTACTTTTTAAACTATAAATAAGGTTACGAACTTTTTCTCGAAATGGTCGTAAGTTCAAACCTAATTTTCCTAAATGGCCAAGGAACCAAAATTAAAAAAAAGCATACACTTATTACCATTTGAAGTGGTTGCACAGTCTATTGACCTTTTTTCCGTTGACATTATGTCACCTCACAAAAACGCGTTCCGCTATACATTCACTGCCTGGAATGAAGCTTTTATTAGGGTACGGTCAACAGGCGTGGTCAAAGCCATAATACAAGTCGACCTCAAATGAGGTTAGATCAGGTCAAACGAACTCTAATAAGAGTCTGTTAAGCTCTATCTAGATGATGGGAGCATTATCGGCGGGCAACTATCGCCCTTGCAAAACCGCTTTAGCTTAGAAAACCTGTATTAAGCCACACATATTGCACTTAATGTAAACTGCAATGATGGCTCGGGTTGGTGCATACAAAGGATGGGCTACTATGCTTACAACAGGAGTCTTATCATATAGCTCTACCAAATTCCTTGAACTCATATTAAACTTCTTTCGCTATCTTGAATGGATACAAGATTTAAACACTCCAAAATTTTAAATAATAGAAGGCAAAACTTTAGTTAAATGGCTAATGGTGTTGATTCTTTGGCTATTTTCATCTACGGCTTAAAATTATATGATGTTGTGGGAGGGGCATATACGCGCAAGGGCTACATTTCAGTACAAGCGAAATATTCATAATGACAATTTGTGGGAGGGGCGCAACAAATTAAATGGGGTTACACTGAAATGACAGTCCTTGGTCGGGAAAAAATCCCGAGTCGCTCCGGTACATAGAACGCACACTCCCCAGGGAAACGTGAGTTACTCTAGCTCAACTTCGATCTGGATACTGTAACAGGTTAAACTCTTACCTATCAAGAATCAACTCCGATATACAAAATGTATGCCCTGCTTGCAATGTGTTCCCACATGACACCATCCATCTCTTTAATTGTAATGTGGAACCAACGCCTCTAACACCCCTCTCATTATGGTCCACCCCTGTTGAAACAGCAAGTTTCATTGGACTCCCGTTAGAGGATATTGATGACAATTTGTGATCGGTCGCACCTATTGGATAGGGCGAAGCACTGCTACAACAACAACAACAACAAAATACTCATAATCGTCTTAAAGATGTCGCGATCTGGTTGTTGTTGTTGTATTAACGATAACGGCTGGTATGAACAAGCGACGAACATGCATCGTGTCCAGAGTTGATCCCGAAACAGGTTTTAAATGATCCCATAAAGTTTCCGAAATATTATGGAAATCATTTCAAAATGGATGAAGTAATCCCGAAGTTGTACTGAAATAGCTCTGGAATGACAGAAATGATTCCTAAAACGTCAGAAAACAATTTTGAAATAGTTCCGAAAACAATCCCCTAATTATTTTGAAAAGCTCTCGAAACAATCTTGAAATTATACAAAAATATTTCCTAACTACCTCGACCCTTACAATGCTCAAGTTTATACAATGTTCCCAAAATTCATAGTTAATATCTGGATTCCCCTCTCTGATATGCCTGTCAGAGCTCCCCAAAATCGCGGGCACACCTCGTATTGCGAAACAATTATGAAGGTTTTATATCAAGAAAGTTCTTGTTGTAATCGGTTTGTAAGTTTGGTGGTAACTTCCATGCATTTATATACATTCTATACTCTGGGTAGATATTGAAACAAAAAAAAATATATTTTTAAATAAATATACCATACGAGCTAGCTGTCATTCATATATATTAACATAAATAAATAATAGAAATAACACTACAATACAAAATGTATACAATTTATAAGAGTAAAAATTTCTATGAATTTTATTTTACTCTTTGACCTTGCATTCATATGTAAATGCCGTTTTCTTAAATTTTTATTTTATGTAAATACTAAAACGTAATATATATTTAGTTATTATGCGCGAACTTTGACATGACTCATGCATGAAGGTGCCAAATATTTGACATAAAACACCAAATACTTCAACGTTTAAGTGGCGGGGTAGAGTAATGCAAATGTCAAGTGGGTACTTGTCAGGTTCTAAGTGTGTGGATGAGCTTTTTCGGTTGCATCAGAGTAGCAGCCGGGAAAATGTTAACAAACTAAATAATATTTTAGTTCGTTTCACAGTGGAGAAATAAAAGTCAAGCGGAATATGAAGGAATAAAGGAAAATTTCCAAAATATCATGCGATATATTACAGCAGGAAATATAAGGCGAATTACGGATTAGTATCGAACAGTTAACCTCAGTTCTTATTAACAAAAAAGTAAAATCTTCCTTGGCGTAGAAGATGCCTTTTTCTTAGTGTACGGATATTTTGACAACGGACGTGGTTGGTGCTTTCATATGCGTTCAACTACAAAAGACTCTGATGAACTTTATTAAGCTCAGGATCATAACATCAGGCTTGGAAGAATCAAAGATGATGTACACTGCGGTAGTAAGACCCATCTTCATCAATGAGTCTTGTGTTAAATCTGCTTATAACACTACAAATCTCTTCCACCACTACAAAATCTATTGATTTGCTGATTTTTTTGCGTTGGATAAATAAAAGATTTGAATACCAGATAGTAATCGCCAGCTAGACGTTGGGCCATCAACCTAATTTTCAGACAATGAATTTTTAACTGGAGCCCAGGAGCGGAACAAATGCGAACATTTTAGGAAGCTGAGCAGCTAATCCAACACTATTTGGACGGATTTCTTGAAATTAGATGACAAGGTGGGTAAATACCCCAAAAAGCTTCGTCTTGACACAAATATTAGTGCGGCTGATTTTGTAGCGTTGACCGGACCAAAATGAACCTAATTTATTGAGAGCTTCAGCACAACCTTTTCTAATAGCTAAACTGATATCAACACCTCATAAGGCAACAACATCCTTCTTCAGAGTAGTCAGTGAACGCAAACTAGTGCTCGGCGAACTAAATATGCAGTGTAAAACAAAGATAGTATGGGTCAAAGAGCACTAACACATTCCTCTGGCAACACTTCGCCATGCAACTGGAATTTACCGCACTCGAATGGCAAATGCAAAATAGACACATGAACCTGCCTGACGGTGATTAGGCAGATTTTCGACGGCATTATCATTTATCGGATAAGATCGGATGCGTCTCAGCTTGCTGGCTGAACTAAAATCGGTGCATTGTTTGATGTGGATACATGTACAATGCGTGGAACTCAATATACATACATATGTATATGCCGGTACTGCAGATATGAGTATGCGATAGAAAGTATTAAACAACTCCTTTGTAGTCTGAGCCGTTTCCATTTTCCAAACAACACACAGCCTCGGTTGGAGGGTATAAGAAAAGTGGTACCCCATTGGCATTACAAGGGTAAACACCCTAAATGTGCATCTTTGCGTTGAATGAGAGCAGCTTCCTTTCCAAATTATAAAACGGCCTTGAGTTCGCAGAATATAACAAAATTCGCAATGTTCACTTCAAACCTTTCAGTGAAATTTTGACACTGCCGCCAAAGGTACATCAAACTGGTAAAACAAAGGACCCGCTACTAGAATACCAGCTTTGTGGTGCAGAAGGTGTGATTAACCACTCCCTCTTTCGCCAAGAAACATCCTAGTAGTAGATTCGTATTCACCAATTTAATTTCCCTGGGGGAATAACTGCCATTATTTGCCTGCATGCTTCGGTACTTAGTTCTCATCGTTTTGTGCTTTCTTGAATTGATCCCGCAACAGTCTTGAAATAGTCTAAAGAAAAAATCTCCAAATAGTAACGAAAGCAATACGGAATTACGACGAATCGGTTATGGAACTATACCGAAAAAAAGTTCCGAATAAATTTCCAAATAATCCCGAAAAACTTCGCAAATCGTTCTGAAATGATTTTGATATTGTTTGATATTATTCAAAAAAGATTCCGAAATTATCCTGAATTTAACTATGTACTAAATTCACAAAATATTATCAAATGGCCTCATTCTGTCTTATTATCAGCGAAATAGCTCTTTCAACTCAATATCGGCTAGCCAGCATAGTCTCAATACGGTGGAATTTGGTCATAAATAGCAACTACATGTTAAAACCGCTAAGCCTCCATCGGTTAAACGAGCTTAAAATACGCCCAAGGCAGGTATGTATGCCTGTTGTAAGAGGCGACTAAAATACCCAAATGACTCAAGTGGCTTTGTAGCGCAACCCTTCAAGGGATGCGAGCGCAATTTATAGCTTGTCTAGCCTCACCTTCCTGTGGCGAATCCTATTTCTTTAACAGCCGACGACCTGGCGGCTCCAAGTTCCTCATTGAACTAGGGGTGGAAGTGGGTCTGGCCTAGAAGGTTCAATATGGGCGTATTAAATCGTTCTCGAGATGGTCGTGCTTATAGCTTAATTGTGCTTGTTACCGGAACGTACCGGATCAATATCCGGCAAAGAATCATCAACATCGATAACAATCTTCAAAACCTTTGGGGACTGAGTTTATTGCTACAACAGCAAGGGTGTTGTATATTCTCATATCATAGAAACGGAACTGCTTTCCATTTGTGATCCTGGGGAGTTCAGTTAAGTCATTACAAGTATCGCATTTTCTCTTTAGATTAGAAATATCCTTAAAACTTGAAGTTAATTCAAAATATTTGTATACATTCAATTCTTGCTTAACCCTACTTAAAATTCAATCGATCACTTGTCAATTCGTTTTTATATAAAACGTATAATATATAATTAAAATATTTACATTTAAATGAGTCAACAAATGATTTAATACACCTTTTTTAATTCCTCAATTCTGCATATGCCAATCTGATTAAAAAAACCGACATTAAGCAAAATTTCCAACATATGTAAACAATACAAAACTGTTTCACATTAATCATCGCTTTTGATTTAAAAATTGTGTGTAATTTTGTGAAGTTTTAGCTTAAGAAAAAAAGTCCAAGTGTGCTGTGTAGCACTGAAATCGCTTCATGTTAATTTTGATTTTGTTGTGGTTAAATGCAAACAAGCAGGTGCATAGAGCGCAATTATAGACACCCACCCATAGACGCACACACACACACACACCAACTATCATCATTTGTCAAACCGCAAGCTATTGCACGCTCGCACTCAAAGCAACCCACGCTTGCTGACTACTTACTTGTTACAACTTCACAGTCAAGCAACAACAACAAATAAGTTACTCTACTGTCTGAGGTAACCACTAACACAAACGTGATGATGATGTTGATGATTACGGTACCTGATTGTTAGAACCTATGAATGACGACGAGAAATTCTCTATGGGCCAGATAGTTGTTGACCATGAAATGTCTGAGAGAAAAGTTGACGGCTAAGAAGACGATGACGATACGTTTGTGCATTAAATGACAATAAAATGCCAACGGTCAAGAAACGTACAAATTTGCAACTCGACAAATTTTGCCAATTATGAAAACTATGCATTTATGAGTAAACAAAGGGGAAGTATGACTAATGGACTGTAGTGAAATATAAGACAAGTCAGAAAAAGTATTAATTCGGAACTAGGATTTTCAGTTTGAAATTAAAACAGTTTGAAAATAATCAGACTTGTTTACAATACAAATTCAAAAGTTGAAAGAAGACTAAAGCATCCAGAACATAAAAGGAATATTGAGAAAGTTGCGGTAACCCAGGAGGGTATGGTTAGAAGGTCAAATCAAGTCATTCGCACCGCAGTCGGGCTGAAGGTGTGATAAGATGGTAAGGTATTCACCTCAATCGAATTATTCATTAATATCCGCTAGAACCTTTAGCAACTGTGAGAAGAAGCTGAACCGCCATTTGACTTTGGCCGATGCGTGGTAAAGAACGCCAGTACTTCTTTGTAAGCGCTTTCATGCGCCGATTGGAAACATGAATTGATAAGAAGTCTTTATACTTGGATAGATTATGTGCTGCAGTCTACAGAAGATTTTTGGGAGAGAAATGGAGCCTTTTATTTGATTTTTTTTCCTCATAAACTGCTCTTTTTTTGGAGGTTTCCTAATAGAACCTACTGCTTCCTATAAGGCTCTGTAAACTCCCAAAGACTCAAAACAGCAATTCTTTTTGGATCCTCATTTCAGATCGTTCTTGGTAATCCGGTAATCGGAAACGTCCTGATCATCCTCTATCTAATATTTCCAAGGTATTAGGGAAGAGAAGCTCCGCCTTAAATCTCTTCGGAGGTTATCGCGCCTTACATTTTTTTTATTGGAGATCTAATTTTGTACTGCTGCATGCGGTGGCTTTTGCTTTTGTACTTTAAATGAAAGGCAATAAGATTACATTAAAGTCAGAATGTGATGGTTTAAGGAGGGTTAAACTCAAGTAAAACCCACTGGTCGTATGAACCCGAGTTATTTCGTTAAGTGCACAAGAACCTCTTCAACCATTCCAACGTCATATGAAACTTTCAGGTGATCACACTCCCTCTTCCCAGCAGGAAATTGATGCCGCCAAAGTAACATTTCTCGGTGGGTTTATCACAATTTCCAGGCATGCTACTGCATTTTGTAACGAACCGCACTTTCAGGTATGCGGTGGGACTAACTTATCTTGTGAATCGAAATTGATATACCACTTCATATATCAAAGTTATTAGTATCCAAAAAATTTAGCTGTAGTCCATTCAAACTAAAATTTGAACAAAAATTGGTATATTTTTACCAAATTTAGTGTACTTGTACTGACTTGTTTGGACCCAGAATAAATTGGTATTGTCAATGAGAAAAATCGGACAAACTATAATCTCATCTGCTTTTCGATATCGAATATTTCCTATAAATGGGATAATTGATTACGACTCGATTTTTCACAAACTTCCTTAGCTTCTTCAAGAGCGATTATTTAAAATAAATTACACAAAAAATAAAAATAAAATTAACAAAGAGGTAATACTATAACATATCAAATTACCTCAATAGATCTAACAAGTTCATCTATGCCTTCCCTTTTTCTATGTATCTTTCTTATTACTCTTCCTTACCGGTAGTTTCACTTTCAGTATTACTCTTACTCTTATCTTAATGATATTCTTCCTGTTAATCTCTTATTCCTACATCTATTCCCACACACTATTCCCTCTTCTTGTTTCTTTTACCTTGCCGCCTTCCCTCCGCCTTCCTTTTCTATTTATATTTCCTTTTTTCGCTTTCACTTCATGTTCCCTCCTCTATTATCTATCGAATTTAGCTTTTCCTACAAGGAACACAGATTTCGTTACTAAGGTACTGAAAAATAAAGGGAATTGCGGTGTCGACAAGTATTAGAAGCTTTTCCGAGAATACCTCGTTCGATGCACTAAATTTGTTACACTTTAATGACAGCCCTCGGTCATGAAAAAAATCGAATAGCTCTATAGTACAAGGAATCGTAAGTCGTAGAAAGCTTTTTTCCTTACTGAAACCATTGCGGGGTTGGTGTATTTCGCTCTTAAACTGATATGTTATTTACCACACTAAAGCTCTGGGTTCAAGTCCCAGGCAAGAGCCACATCAAAAATTTAGAAATCAGTTTTTTAAATTAGAAAAGTTTTTCTAAGCAGGGATCCGCTCCTCGACAATGCTCAGTTGAAAGCTCATCATAAATACATGTAGGTCCCGACCCGCTAATTTGTAGAAAAAATCAAGAGGAGCAAATTGGAAAAAGGCTTGGTATAATTTCTTCCGAGGTAGATCACACCAAGTATTTATTTTATTTATTAATAAAATGCTGGGATGAGGTATACTGGAACGATTTTCCGTTATGCTTGTCAAATTTGGTTTCGAGGCAAACCGGTTTCGGCGTTGTGCCATCATCAGTGTCGACTTTCGTTCTGATCTCTTGTCGTTTGTCTTGTATTTAAAGTTCGTAGATTCATGAGCAGGTATTGTGAAAATTTGATGATTGTATATATTTATATGTATGTGCTGTATGTTCATTCAGAACCGTGACAAGAGGGGATGGCACACTAGCGGCCAAGGACCAGGGGAAGGGTCGGGGGTGGGATTGATGGCGAGTGGTTGGAAGTTCGCAGAAGAAAGTAGGGAAGAGGTCGGGGGACATGGGACTCGGTATATAGTGTATGTTTTATCCACGGGGTCAGGAGCCGGCAAGGTGATAAGTGCAGAAGGTGGGGACAAGAAGGTTCTTGGTCTCTTTGGTGAGGGAGGAAAGGGTGATCTCCCTGGTAATAGGTAGGGTTGCCAAAAAGGATGACGTGCCAAAAAGGCTCCGAAAGTGAAAAGGCGAGAGGATGAATAAAAAGAGGGTGGAAAAGAGAAGGAGGGAGATTATTAGAAGACAGTGGTGGGAGAAAAAGGGGGGAGGAAAATGAACCAACAGCCGAAAAAAACATAAAATAGCGTAATCTGGGCCGGAAAAAAGCTGAAATAAGTACGTCGAGCAGGGAAATTTAAATGCGGGTATTGTTTGGACGGTTAGTGATGTAAAGAGGGTGTGGAAGCGTGACGAATTAGACTGGGCAATACATTGCCGAAGTTGTGAGGCGGAAGTAGTATCTGTGCTGAGTAGCCGTATCTTAATGGGATTAAAATAAGATGGGGTTCGAGACGGATCTTGCTCTAAATGACATAATCTGCAAAGCAGTCTGCCGAAGGTGAGGGGCCCTGGGGGGGCGAGGGAGTTGCAACATATAGATGTATTGCTGGGGAAGTAAAACGGAGGGTACTGAGGGAGGGTGTAGTGGCAGGATTGGGAACCACAAAGAAAAATCCAAGAGGGAAGAGGTCCGTTTGACATCAAGATACTTTCGAGTGAATGCATGGGCCCCGGAGCGAGGGGGCAAACGGGGGAAGGAGGTTTGACTAAATAAAAAAAGTAATGGTAAAGAACAAATAAAAAAAAAGGGGGCTGCGGAGGGGGTTGACAAGGTGAGTTCTTGGCGGGGCTGATGATGCGATTTAACTAACTTAGATAATAGGCGTTCAAAAGTTCAGCGTGAAAGAGGTGTTGGAGTCGGGCTGCAGAATTGGGGGGAGAAGGGGCTCAGTCCAATCTGACAGACCACAGAAAACGGCGAAGAAAATGGCACAAAAGCGACACAGGAGGAAGGGCATCAAACAACCAATCAATCACAAAATTCTTACACAAGTGCGCGTGACAGCCTCAAGGTGCGTGTGCACTGAACGTTAACTACTATACCAATCTACCTTCAGCAATCAATAATTGTTAAGCCGTGGGGGACCCCTTCTTACTGCTGGTGTTATGATGCTAACATTGGACTCAAGTGTAACAAACAATGACTCCTATACAAGCTGAAGATGCCTCTCAGACGTTAAGCGTTTTTTTTTTTTTTTTTTTTACGAGGAGGAGCATCGAAGCCTCATAGTCAGTGTGCGGACTTTAAACCGCACTAAACCTCCTACGACGTATGAGTACTATTTACCCCCCGGTACTATCGTTCAAGTATTACGTCGGGAGGTAGGTGGAGCCAATAAGCTCTAGTCGTCGGGGTACGCTGCTGTATTAGATAGTGCCGCGGTATTGTTAAACGCTGGGACTGACACGCCCTGCTTACATTACCATGGAATGGCTTGACGCATAACACTTCTACAAATATTGCAAGCCTACCTTACACTGTGCAGAGAGTGCTTGTGGCATGCTTGTGCGTTCGACTACTTGTATTGTAGGGTTTGTTTTTTTATTATTGTTAGATAGGTGTAAAATCAAATTACATATTTATAAATAGAATATTTTTTTTTTTTTTTTAATTTTTGGTTTGTAATTTTTTTTATTTTTATATGTATATATGTGTATAAATATATATAATTTTTTTTTATTCAAGAGGTTTGCATTTTTCATTTCATCTTTTTTTTTTTTGTTTTTTTTGTTTTTTTGTTTTTTGTTTTTCCACAATACGTTACGCGGCGTTCCTCGTCTCTCCACCGGTTGGAGAGGCAGTCTGTCTCCAATCGTGTATAAACTATGATACATGTGAGTGACGCGACCTCATCACTCGTGTTTCTACAGGTGGAGAGGCCTGTCTCCAATCCGTAGGTTGTCGTTGCCTGTATGTGATTGCTTTTGGTTCGCACGGTTGAAGAGGGCTCGTGGCTCCAATCGTGCGGTATTCCTTCACCTGGGCAGTATTCGAACGGTTGAGAGGCCTGTCTCAATCCGTCGCCGGGTGTGCTATTACATCTACTACATAATATACGGTCTTTTCTATTTATCATTCTCACGCCGCTAATTGTACTGGAGGCCTTGCATCAATGCGTGCTCAGCTCGATCCCTCCACCTTGCAGTTGTTCTCCACCACCACACAACTCGACTGTTCAAGGTTCGCTGCTGCGCCGGAGCCTTTCTAGACTCGTAGACACTCATTATTTCCGCTATTACATCGCACGCCGCGACCATTTTACCTGCTTTGTAGCATGCATCCAACACAATTGTTCAGAGAGTGTGTAATCCTCTCACAATATTCTGCGCAGTTGCATCTCGAGCTATAGAATCTAGGACACTCGAAAAATACATGGCAGCATCTCTACGTGATCGCAGCCGCAGTGATCGCATATGTTGTAGGCTCGTGATTGAATCGTGCAAATATTCCTTAAAGCACCGTGACACTCAGAAACTGTGTGAGGTAGAAATCCACCTCGCCGTTCTTTCTAGATATAAATATATTAATATCTGGGATACATCGTGTGTCAGCGACCATTTGATAAGGCATTCCACACTAGCTGCCAGTTCTGCACGCTTCGCTCTCGTGCTCCGTTACGTGAGCTTTGATCCTAAAATCGTCGGCTATCTTTTGCTATATGTCTACAGGCACATTCCTGCGATGATTAGTGCTGCGTCGTCAGGCAGTTTTAAAGGCGCTACAGGAGCGTAGTGCACATAGGCCGGAGTAAAGTCGACTTACCCGCGGAAGTATGATTTATACTCCGTGGCCTGATGCCAAACAGGAGCGCAAAGTATTGGCTTTTTACAACGCCAGCCAGAATTTGACGCCGTCGTTGCTTTGGTCTCTTGCATTTATCATTATCCTAGATAATTGTTCTACGGTTTTGACTACCTTCCATTGGATACTCTCATTGGGATTTGAATGACAACCTCCTATCTATCACAACCACAATTATTTATGCAGGCAGTGTGTCGATGTCATGGAGGCGATTCTTATAGGACCTGCTACCCTTTTCATACTTGATATGAGTACAGCTCTTGTTTTTGTTCCGCCAGCTGAAGTCCATTTTTCGTAAGCCACGAAGAACCATCGCTATGCTTGTATTAGATTGGCGCATATTCGCTAGGTGGCTGGCGGTGATTACCCATACTTTGAATTTGAAAAATGATTATTCAAGAAAATATTTGGAGTTATGATAACATGGCTGAATAAATTGTAGTCAGTGATGTTATCATACAAACATGTAGTAAGAAGATCAGAAATACGTGTTTTTGGTTTCGTGGATAATGGCAACACCCCGCAAACGTACCCTAAAGGAGGTCAATAGTGTAAGAGTTGTAACGAAACATCAAAGGTATACGTAACATGGCGAATTGCGCTATATAGGAAATGAGCACTAAGTTAATTATCCTGATATATCATCTACAAAGAATATACTGAAGGAGGCAATGTTATATAAGTGTTGCGTATAAGGTTTTGGGGTTTACTTTTATAATGTATACTATGGTTCAAAAAAAACCAAAATATGGAATATATAAGTAAAATGTTCATAGAATTTCTTAAATGTATAAATTGTATCAATTTAAGCAAATGAAATAAAAGGTTTAGACAATCCTGGAAAATCGCTTTCATAAATGGTGCAGTATGGAATAGTAATGAATTAATGATTTCATGACTCAAATATATAAAAGTATATTTAGTATATAATATCAAATGTGTTTTAAACGTTGAGAAAATTAAGTTATTGATAGGTGTGTTTTTAGCATCTTTTATGTAACTTTGATCTTTAGAATTTCTGGAAAATACTAGGGTGGCACAATAAAGCTGTCAGATAAGAAGAAATGCATTATAAAAAATAAAAGTTCGAGTAGAAATTTTGAAAGAATTAACATCTTAAAATTGAGTAACATAATTGTATTTTTTAATATACATAGTACTAATTTTTTAATATCTAAGATTGTCAAAATTGTTTGTATAAGTAACATGTGATCACTTTTAATTAATATCGCTTTTCTTGCGTTTTTGAAGTTAACTGTTTTTTTTTTTTTTTTGTTTTTTTTTTTTTGCTGCAAAATGTAATAAATTCTAATTGTCATGAGGCTTAATTGCAAATACATCAAATGTGCTAATTAGCATGCCACAATTCTTAATTGTTTTTATTACCACGGATTGTCCCAAGACATTCGTTAAAATCAAAAAAATTATTATAGATTAAATATGGCGGGTAAGGAGGCCTAATAAGAGTTCAAAATTGTAGTAATACTAATGAAGTAATATAGGTCGAGTTACTGCGTAAATGAAGCTTTTTAAATTCCAGGATAAAAAATCAATGAAATGTCTTGCGTACTGGCAGAACTATTAAATAATTCCTACTGAGAATTTTGATTGAGAATGAAGATGCGTCATTTCTTCTACTGATATAGATGAGTATGTAAGATAAACAGTATGTTCAGTGACAATAAAAAAAATAGGTCGTAATTTCAAGAGATTATAGCAAATGACTCAATTGTGTCATAGTGTCCAATTTGAATTTTCAATTTCATGCTTCTTAATGTAGTAATGTTCTTTTCTTTAGTACTGTATTTAATAACTTTTATATATCATTTTACTGGTATATGGTAAATTATTGTGATAGTATATTTTATATAAGTTAATCTTTTTTATTGCTGGTTCGCCTAAATTTTAAAATGCGATATCGTCCGCGAAGCCGATAATTCTTTCCCCAATGGGTACCTGAGTCGAAAATACTCCGTCGTACATAATATTACCAAAGCATTGGCCGAGCATGGAGCCTGAAGGAACACCGCGTGACGTGAAGCTTTCTACTCCAAGCAGCGTTCATATCAAGCACTCTACTGTCAAGTCTGCGTATGATCATAGCAGGATAAATGTATATGCCCTATTGCCCAGGTGTCAGACTTTATGCAAATTGGCATTGTTGAAGGCATTTTTACTCGAATAAGTAACGATACGGCAAGATGCTTAGAGCCTTCGAGACCATCGGTGCCACTTATGGCTTTCTTGGGCCACTTCCTTCGCCCAGGTAACAGCTTGGATGGTGGGATCTTCACCTTTCCTAAACCCAAACTGGTCATCGGAAATCCAACCAATATCTTAATTTCTTTTTCGAGTCGATTGTAGAGGAACTCGCTCAAAAACTTACCGGCGGAGTCGAGCAGCAAATGGGCTGTAGCTAGATGGTTCCGCCGATATTTTTACCAAACTGCAGCCGGACCAGCTTTTGTCGTTTCCAATATTGTAGGAAATGGTCCCTCAGCAAGCATGCATAAAATAGTCAGCAAATGTTGGGTGTATAAGTGGAGCTAGTTGTTGAGTGCTCGTTGGTACCCCGTCTGGCCAGGAGACATGCAGGTCTTGCAGTCAATTCACCGCTGAAGGACCTCGACGACGGTAAACCTCGTCAAATGAGTTAGTACGGCCGCCTGATGTGGGGAGACATAGTCCCTTGCGTGGGAAATAAAGTATCTAACCACGTTTCCGAGAAAAGAGGGGCCGTTGGCATAGCCTCTCCTTTGTGTTTCAATTCTTAAAAC
>JARSSU010046808.1:0-23189 GCA_029619165.1 Eurosta solidaginis
TCATCAACATCTGCATCCCTCCTGTAACCTGTTGCCCCAGTGGATACCGCCCTGACATCAGCACACTACTCACTGGCGGTAATCGCATTATCTTAGGCGATTCCCAATGCCCACCACGATCTATGGCATCCTACAGGCGAACCGCAGGGACGAAATGTTGGCGGACCAAATAGAGGAAAACGACGTTCTGTACCATAAACGGAGACGCCCCCACTCGTATGGTAGGAAGCTGCCACAGTTCGCACAGATCTATCCGTCGTGATACTAGTAAACTGCGTCAACTGGCAGCCGATGGTAACATTGGCATTTGAGCACCTGCCCATACTCCTGTCGCTCGAGCGATCTGCCGACTTCATCACTAGCCATCGGCTTTCTTTTGAGCTTGTTGCTGATCGGTTTTCAAATGTGTCATAGATTTTATAATAATTTTCTATTAAATGGATCTTAGCACACCCCTGAGTCGTCAACAACTAATCGATAACACGCTGATAACCAATTAGTAGCACTCAGATAAGAATCCGATTGCTGTTCGATCAATAACACTTTACATTCGATAACACTTTCATTACAAATTGATAACTTTGCGATACAAAATCTATAACAATCCAATAGCAAATTGGTTACCCTCCGATATCTTTTTTATAACGAAACATATTTCCCAATTTTTGATAACAAATCCATAAGATTTTGATAACAGATCGTGCTTTTGGATAACAGCCTGAAAATTCGTCGATTGTTAACGATAGCGCATGTTTTTGCTGAACTTTCATAGACCGGGACATCCCAGCAAAGAACTGCTTGATCTACGCCTCCCAAGGGATAAGGTATATATATGTAAGCACTACGATGAGGTCCGATAGTTACAAACACAGCCGTTTTATGAAGATAAGCATAAGGAGGCCATAAGCAGGTCGCGCTTGGTGAACCCTGTTATCAATACAACTTATACAAGTCTTGCACAAGAGGAAAGCACACTACCCACTGATACACGAGTCACAAAAACGAATTAAGAAATTTTTAAACTCTTAAGGGGAGTACAATCAGATGTACAATATGTATTGAAATCGTAATTTTATTTCATTTTTGAGAGACAATATAATCAGCGCGATATCAGGATGGACTACACGGCAGGTGGTTCGACATACCTTGTAAATCTCCTCAAAGCTTTTTCTTTCGGGAATGGGATTCGAACCCGCACTCCTGCAATAATTTAACTGCTGACAAACAAAGTCGATCAAAGCCACATCCTTTTAGTTTAAAACTTTTCTTCAATTGCATTTTTGCTTCATTTTTATTTAATAAAGAAGAAATCGGTTTTGCAAAATCCATCGGTAGGACGAGTTGACATAGACTACTCTACATACACACATACTTACATACATGCGGTGCTCGCCATGCCGTATGAACAACATTTGTATGCCTTCCCTTTAATATCCAACCAAGCTTCATGCGATACAAAAAGCGTATCAGTGATTTTGTATTCAAAAAAAAATATCATGCCGTTATTAATACATTCTAGCTTTACTCGAAGCATCTCAAGTGCAGTTCATAAGAAAACAAAAACATACCATATACAGTGGAGTCTGGATATAGTGAACTATATCACAGTATCCAGGTTGTTCACTATATTAAGTTTGCATTTTTTTTTCAACTTGGTTTATTAGCTTTAAATTCATGTTTGCTTATGTAAACAAAACAGATTATTTGTATAAAATAATATAAAAATACATACATATTATTGAAAGAATTTACGAATAGGTGTTTGCTTTTTGTGTTCGGAAATTGACTTTTGAACCGCTTTTTCGCGTAGACTTTTCAGTACTAGCATGCCAGCATAGTCAGTGCGATAGCTATATCGAAGCTTTTAATGGCTTCAGTAGCTTTTATTGAATTTCCGATCTGTCCTTCGCCTTGGCTGTCATCACCAGATTCTTCAGTATCCATAAGAGTCTTCCGCTTAGATGCTCCGACTGCCTGGTGGGATATAATACTACGAGCATTTTTTTTTATTCCCGAAACTGTTGATTTGGCCACACCATAAATCTTTGCTAAGGATGAAACACTAGCACCTTTCTCGATTTTTTGAGCAGTTTCAAGTTTTTGCTTTAATGGAAGGAATTTCCTCACAGACATGATAACACATAATTTATTAGCACATAAACACTTTTAAAAACACATAAAACAGTGCACATTCACTCAGAAGCGTTTTGCAACCGACAACAGACAAATAAAGACTGGCACCAAATACCTACATAGCAGCAGCTTTTCCAGTAAAAAACATAAAATGAGCAATTTTTGGGGAATACCCGACTTTATTTCTGTTTAAGTTTTGTTTTTTAACAGTTTATGCGTGCTGTTGCGTTTAGAACTTTGTTCACTATTTCGAGTTTTCGATAGTTCACTTTTTAGAGTACTCAATGTAAATTTTTAGGCGTTCACTATATCCAGGTGTTCATTATACCAGGGGGTTCACTATACCCAGACTCCACTGTATAACGACGCACAAGAAATGCAAAAGAAAAAATGATTGTGCATTGTCTCTTGAAGGGAGAGTGATAAATAAACAAATTTAAACATTTATTAAAATCATTTTAAATTTAATATTCTTAGTATAATGTGCATCAATCACCGTACATCGCAAACCCCTATGTCTATGTAAAAGATATAATGCAAAATATTTCTCAAGCAATAAACTCAAATTCAACGAAATTAATTGATTTGACGAAAAAAAATAAGTTTAAAGTCTCAACACAATTTGCAACACTTGAATTATGTAGTGAAATCCAACACCCGTCAAAAAATCCACAAATTCTTTCGAAATTTAGTAAGAAAGTAAAAAAATATTTTTTAAAGATAAATATTATATTTGAGTTTTCATATTATTTAATGATCGCGTAATTCTCATTAATTTCTCTGCTTGGGTATATTATGTTCGGTTTCGCCCCAACTTAGGATTTCTTACTTCTTTTCTTTTTAGTTCCACAGAAAAAAATGCTTTTTCAAGCATTGGGAAGCAATATTCAACAGTCTATGAAGCTATTTTTATACCTTTTTAATAAAATTTAAATTGTTTAAAGTTGTACATATTAGATCCCTTAGGTCAGCTAACCTACTGAGCTTAATCAGATGACTTTCGGATATTTTTCTTCTATTTCATCAAATTTGGTGTTTCTCAAAAAAATCGATAAACTGCCTTTGTTTTACTGAAGAATCTAGACTTTAGCTGCGGCTCTCGTTCCAATATTACCCTTAAAATAGCTTCGAAACAGTCCAGAGAATAATCTTGGATCCTGTCCCGAACAATACGCAAAGAATTCATAGTTATCCGCAGATAAAACTGAAAGGATACAAAATGATTCAGAAATGATCTCAAAATAATCTAAAACCGGAAAACACATGGTAATCCTGAAATCATTCCGACATAGTGCATTAACGACACAAAAACTTTTGAGATAGTCCCGAAACGATACTAAAAGAGTCCCGAAACGATAAAAGAAGAGTCACCAAATGGCTCGAGATAGCCACAAAAGAGCACAAAATAATACATTGAAAGTCCTTAAAAGACTCAAAGTTTGCTAAAAAATTAACCTGAAACCTTCCGCAAGTGATAATGTAAATAATCCCGAAATGACTTGGTAAATATTCCGAAACTGACTGTCTTTTTCAAAATTTATAGACGAAGATATGGTTGGTGTATGAACTTCAATATTAAGAAATGTGATTGTGAGGATGTGGGAGGGAAATTAAATTTATATTTCACTTCATTTTTGTTGCATTGCCTCCGATTCATTTAAAACGGTTTAAGAGCCAATTAAATAAGTAAGTAAGATTAAGAAAAATTAATGCAATTTAAACAGTAAAATATTTAATTGCTATAAGGGAAAAGATCGGGATCCTCCTCAGATTTGTTCAGTCCATTTCTGAATATGACTTCAATGGGGTTCTGAAGTTTCAAGCATTCGAAGTTAACTAAAGGGGTTAAGGTACTTAGAATAATCACGCCGTAAGCGGCGCCTGTCGTAAGAGGCGACTAATGTCTACACATTCGAAGGTTTGAGGGTTCCAAAAAAACTCTGTTGAAGCAGTCGGCCTAGTACTAGAAGATTCTAGTACCGAATAGTATATGATTCATATCCGGCAAAGGATTAGGGACTCTGCTTTGCGGGTACAAAAACAACCGCAACAGGTTTCTAAAGTCATTCGAAATTGACGTTATTTCAGCGAACAATGTATTCCTTGTACCTTTGGGTTTTATTTGGCTGATAAAACAAGTTTAACTTTGTCTTCTAATACGTTTCGGTACATTTATACCTTCCTCACAATCATTATAAGTGCATATATTTCACACTTTTTGCAAAAAGTTTGATGGATGAGCAGAGAACAGGTAAGCCATGAAACAGACCAAAACAGTTCAGTAAAGGCGCATCGCTTCTCCTCTTGCTACATGCAAACACATTCTCATGTCTGCTTTTACCGAGAACGTTTATGTCATACTAGAAACTCGTTAAACTTGACCTCGCATAAATGACAAACAAAATTGGTTACTTATTAATCTCCATCATCTCTCATAAGGCCAGCAATTTGTACACTGAGAAACAAAATTGGTTACTTACATATTAATCTTCATCATCTCTCTTTGGGCCCAGCAATGTGTACACTGTCTCGTGGGAATACAAGACGAACGGAATGAGAAGGAAATATAATGTACGGGGTGTAAGACGCTCACTATAACCTAACCTTATATAGAGCAAAATGAAAAATAGCACTTAATCGCAAAGTATTGTAACGAATGCCCGCTGTTATCGTTCGAATCACTGTACGGTCGAATAAGTAAACTCAAATATTCAGCATATACAATGCTCGTTAAACTTCACAATGTATTCGCGTACTTAACTTATAACGTGTTAAAATGAAACTGATTGGTCATTCCTTATTCTTTAGATTGCGTTGCTTTCATAATCTCATTTGCCCCGCTCGCCTGTTTCACTCAGGGTTTAGACTTTTCGCGAACAGCCTTCTCGATTAGTTCCTTACTGACTTCTCTCAACTGCTGCATCTCATATTGAGTAATACCATCTGCACTCTTTGTTACTGTGTATACGTGTGAGTTATGTTATCTGCAGCGTTGACAGATTGACGACGCCGTCGTCATTTTGACGATTTTCAACTAGAATGACACTTGAACGATTTTGTATTGAAAAATGACAATTTAAGCCTGCTTTCTATGTAAGATTTATTTTAAATATTGAAACACCACGAAATTACATATATTTAAAATTGAGATACAAGCTTTATTGAACATTGTATACCTTATACAAAAATATGCTAGCTTTTGCTGCAGACGGAGCCAATAAATGACCGGCTCGAAGCATTCGGTCGCTCGAATTTTTGAAAAAGAAATTCCCAACTTAATTACTTTTAAGTGTATTGATTTAAATTCTTTGGAACTTTGCTCTTCCTATGCCTGCTTAAAGCTACCCAGCAGTCTAGAAACATTGGTGCGCAATGTGTATAATTACGTTTCCAATAGTTCTCAGAGAAGTACCTACTCAATTGAAAAATATAATTGCGCTATTGGAATTGCAGCCAAAAAAGATGCTACATCCATGTCAAACTCGCTGGCTATCCTTTAGGCAGTAGTATACAGAGTATTAAACTTTATGAGCCATTAAAAATATTTTTTAACTTCGCTGTTAATGTTGACAAAATAGACAGTGCAAAAACCATTCTTGATAATTTGGATGATATGAATGAAATTTATCTCACCATCCTGAAATATATCCTTCAAAATATTAATAAAGTTAATAAAATTTTCCAGAGTGAGGGGCTTCAAGTACATAATATGTATTCAGAAAGACTTTATTTAAGTATTACATTAGACAACATAGAAATTATAGATTATAAAAATATTTCAAATATATTGCAAAGTGATCAGATTTATATAGGAGTTTATGCGATGGATAAGCTTATCACCTCTAACATTTCCCAGCAAGAAGAAGTCAAATTTGAACAAGATTGTATTATTTTTTATATTGAACTGTGTGATCAAATTAGAAAGCGTTTTGATTTTAACGATGTTGTTCTACAAAACTCAAGTTTCGTGGATCCCAAAGAAGTTGCTGGAAAAAAATGTTGTCTTGCAACATTTTTCGCACACAATCGATCAGAAAATTATGCAAGATATTGATAGCGAGTATAGGGAATTAAAGTGTTTAGAATTTAGGACATATTTTGAAGATATTTCTAAGGTTCCTCCAGAAGTTTTTTGGAAAACTATTTCTACTATCAAAAGAGCTGACTCTACATACGCCTTTTCTGATTTATAAGCATTCGGTGCAGATCTAATGTGCTTGCCACACTCTTCAGCGAATGTAGAACGAATTTTTCGAAAATAAATTTAAACAAAACAAAAATCCGAAACCGTCTGGAAACTGGTACATTACAAGGAATATTGCTAGCCCAAGATTATTTCCTGTCATAATATTGAACTGCAAATAAATATGCTAAAAAAATGAACGCGAAGAAACTAAAATGATATAGGAGTTTATGCGAGGTTCGATTCGAGCTCAAGAAAAAGAAAGAAAAATAATTGTTAAAATGACTGAAAACAAGTACCTTTTGCATGTAATACAAAATTTATCTTTTAAGACGTTTTGCTATTCACAATAAAATAAAATGAAATGCATTAAAAACCATTTTATATGTTGTATGTGGCAACAAAAAATAACAATCAAAGACAATTTTTAGAAAAACGCTTTTAAAGTTAATATTGTTGATTGAAATCCGCCGATCTCAGTTTGGTTTTCGGCGAATACAATCGTACGTCCCCTGGTAATAACCCAACTTCGTCCTAACTCAACTTTGGTTGTTATTGGTTGTTGCCATAGATATGACGATTTTTGACGATTTTTTGGGCGGCGTCTGACGACTTGGAAAACAAAAATATGGCAACGCTGGTCATCTATGCTCTTAGCTGCTGGTTCATGTGTGCGTAGCTATTTCTTCTCTCATCTGCTAACATTGCTGTTGTAGTTGTGCAGCAACTACTAATATTCGCCACAGTATTTTACAGAGTTTAAGAACAATTAATCAATGCAATCAGTTTTTATGTCTCATTTACTAAATGCAGCTCAGCATTGTTTTTAAATGTATGCTAATACAACACACAAAGCGACTAGTAGTGAAATCAAACAGCACTAAATAAACGTTTTAGGGAATTTCAATAAAAATAATCCATTGTTGTTGTGCTAACAGTGCTTCTTAATGGGCACGGCCACTCACAAATCAATCTGTTAATGTCTTTCATTAAAATAAAAAATATAAATATCTAATCCCATAAAAGAAACGCATTTTTTAAATATGTACATAATAACTTTCTATAAATGTCACCATACTTCGTATAAATTTTATGTACAAATTATGTTTTTATCACTTGATTCCAATTTCTTTGACACTTTTTATGTAGCCCATAAAATTTCCCTCACCTTATAACGCTCTCTGCTTGTGTAATAAATGTCTCAATAGGAAACCCTAAAATATCATATTTTATCATTTTACCCGCTCAATTACATTAGCTGGAAGCCGTTAAAAATGCATCAATTTGTTGTCAGCAGTTCAACGATATTTCAAGCTATTGTAGATAACATAATTTTGAAGAAAAAAAAATTTATATGAAACTCATTTGTGAAATTTCTTATCGCATCCGATATTACAATTACCCCAAAAAGAGAAACATAATTGAAAATCAATACAAAACGAAAAAAACAACATGGAAAGTTGTGAGAAAAATTTATGATGAACATTAAAAGATTTGATATCATAATATGCGTTAATATGTGAATTTACCAATGTTTATGTACATTTATATGTACGTATTTTAGAACTAAGGAAGAAGTTTGTCGGTTTTTTTTGCCCTGCGGGATTTTCGGGATCTGAAAGCTTATTCCCGAGATTCGCGTTGTGTCCCGAAATTTAGCCTGATTAAGTGTCTCTATGGTTTTAGACAAATTTTTCAACACATATTAGATATAATATAAAACACAAGTTTAAGTAATTCATATGTTTAATTTTTCGTTTGAAATGCAACTTTCCGCTGAGCATGAAATCAGCTGTTTTATCAAAGCAATGTTGCAAACGCATAAGAATAGCATTTGGCACAATCATTCTGTGGCAAGTTTGATTGAAATCAATTTAACCCCGCATACGAAAATAGTACTAGTTATGTTTAACTGGTTCTAGGTTTTTTAAGATACTCGAGATCATATATCATCTATAATTGTTTTTAGACCTCAACTACCACTGCTTTTCTTCAAAATTCATTTGAGTTTTAGAAAATGTTTGTTTTTGCTTTGACGTGGGACGCGGCGGCCATCGTGGTGTGATAGTAGCGTGCTCCGCCTACCACACCGTATGCCCTGGGTTCACACCCCGGGCAAAGCAACATCAAAATTTTAGAAATAAGGTTTGTAACGTAGCGTTACAATAACGTAACCCCCTGTATTTCCTTATTCACTTAAACCTGACCTCCCTGTACTTAATTTTCTATAGCATAGCCAACAACCACTTATACTTATCTTTAATAGCATAGCTAACAACCACTGATAGAAACCAATGAAAATCACAATAATGGTGTGTTGACTTCTCAACTAGTTTGCGGCACCACCATATAAACATGGAATTTGCATTTTTGCAATTCAGTCCTCGCAGGTGAGTCAGCGGGAGTGGTTGTCTTTTTAAAGACAAAATAACCACTTCGGCTAGCTAGCTGAGTGCAACGGGGGCTGTCATGGCGCGGGTCACCCTCCACCAGGGCTGGACGACGAGAGTGGTGTCTTCGGACTACTTTTCCCTCCGTCGCCCACCTTGGTGCTTGAGCGGCCCGCTACCTCAATGACCACGACGACGAGAGTGGTGTCTTCGGGCTACTTTTCCTCCGTCGCCCTGGTCTGGTAAGGAATGACCCGCTGCCCGACGACCCCTCTCCATAGCTCTGGTTTCAGTCGTGATGCCGATGCGTGCGCACAGGGGCTCTCGCTGTGCCGTTAAGGTGCACTTCCATCCGCCCACGGGTCAACCCACGGTGCCCCGGCTGGTACGACTCCGCCCCCTTACGCACCTTCTACTAGTGTGCAAGTAGGGAGGCGGAGGTGTCCAGCGGTGAACACCAGCACATAACGAGTCCTCGCAGTCTCTTCCCCAGGTGACCGACCCCGCGGACTACCGATCCTGCCGAAGGCTACCGATCAATCCCATCCCGCCGATACCGTCAACCGAGCCGCCGCTGTCCAGATAAACACCATAGCCAGCCTACTTCCCCCTCTCCCCGGCCTGGTACGCGCTCCGTAGCCCACCGCCGCTGCCGTCTCATCGTCGCCCCTCAGGTGACGCCGCTGCTTCCATCCCGCGGTGCTACGCCGACCGTTGGCCGTCCGCCATACTACCGCCGTGCCCATCCCGCCTTGCTTGTGCCGCCGCCTGCCATACAAACCGTTGGCCGTTCGCCTTCCTCACCGCCGTTAAGCCGCTGCATCCGTCACGCCGCTGCTACGAAGACCATTGGCCGTTCGCCATCCTACCGCCGTTAAGCCGCTGCATCGTCACGCCGCTGCTACGACGACCGTTGGCCGTTCGCCATCCTACCGACGTTAAGCCGCTGCATCCGTCACGCCGCTGCTACGACGACCGTTGGCTGTCTGCCATCCTACCGCCGTTAAGCTGCTGCACATCCGTCACGCCGCTGCCGCGACGACCGTTGGCCGTCTGCCACCCTACCGAATTTAAGCTACACTAGCCACTAGTGTGCAAGTAGGGAGGCGGGGGTGTCCAGCGGTGAAACCAGCACTAACGAGTCCTCGCAGTCTCTTCCCCAGGTGACCGACCCCGCGGACTACCGATCCTGCCGAAGGCTACCGATCAATCCCATCCCGCCGATACCGTCACCGAGCCGCCGCTGTACAGGTAAACACCATCGCCAGCCTACTTCCCCCCTCTCCCAGGCCCTGGTACGCGCTCCGTAGCCCACCGCCGCTGCCGTCTCATCGTCGCCCCTCTGGTGCCCGCCGCTGCTTCCATCCCGCCGGTGTTACGCCGACCGTTGGCCGTCCGCCATACTACCGCCGTGCCATCCCCCCTTGCTGGTGCCGCCGCTGCCACACTAACCGTTGGCCGTTCGCCATCCTACCGCCGTTAAGCCGCTGCATCCGTCACGCCGCTGCCACGACGACCGTTGGCCGTCTGCCACCCTACCGCCGTTAAGCCGAGGCATCCGTCCGCCATTGCTACACTAGCCGTTAAGCCGCTGCTTCTATCACGCCGCTGCTTCGGTACCGCCGTACGAGTCCGCCTGTCACCCGACCGCTCAACTGCCCTACCGAACCTCCTCTACTCCAACGACCGTTAGCCGCCGCTCCGCCCCCTCGCCATATTGCGACGGAAGCTGCTGCCCGCCTAATATCTCCAGTCGTGTGTGCGTGTGTTCGTAACGTATCGTTTATTTATTCAGTAGGGGTTTGTGGGACAGGAAAATTGTGGAGAAAATTGTGATACCTATATTTATGTGGCTTAATGTATTTCAACAAGTTCAATATACCTAAAGTTAAAACAGTTAAAAGTTATGAAGAAGTTACTGTTACCAATGGATGTAGGATCTCACCCCTCCCCAATCGTTTTAAAAAGATGATAGCCAGTATGTCTTTTCAGACTCTTGTTCATTTTTGCAACGAGTTTCATACAAATCCGTCCAGCCATTCTGGCATGAAGGAGTCACAAAACTATTAACAGTTATTCAAAAGTTAAAATTCCTAGGGGGGCTTAGGACTTCCTTTTCTAAAAAACAGATAGCCAGTAGATTCTTCGAGACTATTGCTTATCAGCGCAAAGTTTCATTTAGAAGTTTTGTCGTTATTGAGTGGAAAACGTCTGGGCAACCGGACATCCAAGTATGCAAATTTCAATACAATGTGTGCACGTAAAAAGTAGTGTGAATTCTTTCAAATTCGACATATGAATTCTCCTTCTTTTTATTTTCGATAATTTAAGAAAATATTATTTTTACCAAAACTATGCAAAACAATCTCAAAAAAAGCTGAAAAATTCGAATATGCAGTTTCCAAGAACAATCAGTTTTAGTTTAATATAGTTCAAATTGTAAGACTCCGAAAATTCACATTGTTTTTTGAAACGTATTTCCTAAGGTTATATCAGTTATTTCCACACAAATGGCACAAAGTTTTAGTTTTTATATATGTACTAGCAGGCCTGACAGACCTTGTACAGCTCTAGCTTTGTTCCATGTACATAACTTTAAGCAGTTTTTACCTCTTCTCTCCCTTCCCCTCTCCCCTCCTTTTCCTTATGTTCTTATTCACCCTTCCCTCTGACTTTTTCTTTTCTGCGTTTCTTTTTCCCTCTTCATCTTTTCCCTCACTTCTTTTCTGCTCCATCTGTACCTATCTCTCTATCTTCGTCTAACTCTATCTCTTTCCCCTACCCTATTTTCTTTTCTCTCTAGTTCTTCTTACTCTTCTCCATCCCTTGTTTCCAGTCCCAGTCCCCGCCCAAGCCCAAGTCCCGATCCCAGTCCCAGTCGGTCCCTGCACCATTTTCGGGAAAAGTGTTGAATATACTTATCTCGGCAAAGAGCTACCTATATACCAAATCAGCTGATCACTGTGGATAGAATTTGTTCGAAAAGATCGGTCCCTTGTCCCCTTCACGGAAAGAAAAAGTGTCGTAAATACTTAATTGGCAAAGGGCTACCTATATATCACATTCACAGATCAAACCGTGAGTAGAATTTGATCGATCAGATCGTCCTGGTCCACTCCGAAAGAAAAGAAAGAAAGATCCATAGAATTTTGAGAGACTTTAGATCTAGCACTTTGTTAGACCAATTTGATTGGGCTACAAAGCTGCATACGTACAAAAATTCTTACACCTGTAAATAAAAGGTTCGTTGTTTTCGTAAATTTTCTCGGTTTTTCCAGAACGTTTTTGAGATTGGTTTGCATAGCTTCAATTACAAGAGTCATGGACAGTTGTTTCCTAAATTAGCGAAAAAAAATTTATTTGATTGTCAGAATTTGTAAAAAAAATCTTACTGCTATTTTCGTGTTAGCTGCTGTATGTGATGGTACGACATGGCGTATGATCAACATTTGTATACCGCTGCTTTTGGTGTTGGAATTCATATTCATATCTGACTCAGCATCAAGGTTAAGTTACTTCAGCACAAACAAGCCGTGTACATTAGGATGTACTTTATTTAAAGACTGGGTTCTTTTCACAGCTATTTCTATAAACATATGTAGTATATATGGATGCAGTAACTTGGGCCAAAAATTGAATAGGAATAAAAATTCCCAGCAAAAAAATTTTTTTATCATTCCAGAAAAATTGAGATTTTTTCTTTGCTTAAATATAAGTTTTTTTATAAATTACATAAATTTGTGTAAGGAAAAAAATTATAATTTGTAAAATTATATTGTATGTGTATTTTTTCAGTTCTGAAAATTCTTTTTAACTAGATTATAGGTATACAGAATGAAGGAGAAGTTAAATTGTGATTTGCTAAAAAAGAAAAAACTATTTTATTTAGCATATTTTTAAAAACTACGTATTTTCAGGCAAAGCTGTTCGGGTATACTCCCCTTGACATTGTGCGAAATAATTCTGCATACAAGTTGAACAAAGCAGCTCAAACTACAAACTAAAACGACCACCGCATAGCATTGACGGTCGAAGCTCACGCAAAATAAGCAGCGACGCAACATGTTACCGTTAATGGCAGAGTAATTCTACATTTCACAGCTGGCACTGCCGTTGCGCTCAAACGATGTTATGCTCCATATTCAGCTCGGGAAAATACGATAAGGATATATGTTACCAAAAATACGACCATCTGCCAAACACGGCATAGAAAGCTAACAGAGCTTTAATTTTACTTTCCATTCACATTTTTTGTGAATTTGTTTGACTTCAGCGTTGCACCACGACCTTTGACAACAACATCGAACAGCCGTTCAAACTTGAAGGTAACTAAACATTCACACTAGTACATACATATATACATAACGATATGTAAAAGGAAATGCTTGTAAGTATATTTATATGTATTTCTTATTTGTGTTTTTATTTTTATTTTTGTATGTGTAAATTTGTAAGAAAAACGTAATCCTAGACAGTTGTTGCGGTTGGAAATGCCAAAGTTTGAATGTTTTGTTTGTTGAAATGATATTTGTCTATTGCGTTCACCCAAAAGATTTTGTGGATAATGTGGTAAGAGTTTTGAATAATTTAAAATGCATTCAAACTAATTCGATAGATTGAATTACGGACCTAAAAGATATAGAATAAAGCTTAATAAAAGGTTGCAGTTTAAATACATATTCAGTAAGCTTTATAATAGGTACATAGAATTTCAGCATGAATTTAATATAGCAGCTTGCTCCCCAAATTAGACGCCTCAAATATTGCATTTGTAATAATTTAAGAGTTTTGTTAACCTTTTCCCATCTCAACTCGCCGCGCAGTATGATATATGATCAACCGATCTGATATAAAGTCACGGTTGGAATAAATAATTAATTTTTCTAGCTCTACTCACCAACTAACGCTTTTACATAAAAATAAATATATTATTTGTAAACGTTTATTATTATTTCACCACTTTTTAAGTTTTCATTGAGCTAAATAAATTTAAATTAAGAAAGGTTATATCGAAGTTAAAAAAATTCATTAGAGAAAACGTATTATCGTAAAGAAAAGCATATTTTTGTATGTAGTAATAAGTAATTGCAATAAACTTAAATAAGTGTAATCAAAATCAAAAAAATCTAAGTCGATAACGTTAAGTTAATCGCTGAAACTTGAGTCGAAACTCTTCATCTAGTCTGAGATGTCGAAACCTTGATCAAAATTGCTTCTGGGTTTGACAATAGCTTAAGTACTTCTTTGTCGCATTGCCTCATTTGCCTTAAATTCATTCCAGTTCTTTTCTGAAATAGAGTTTATTAGGGGATCGACGACATAAAACAAATATTGAATAAATCTTCCATTGTATATTTACGAGACATCTTTGTTTATAATGTTTTGCCTGTATCTCTTAAAATCTTTATTTCTATTCTCCAGTGCTTCCTCTGAGAGCTTTCCTGTTGGAAGTAATGCTTTATTAATAATATTCTGCCCCATGAATCAAAATTTTGTGAATGCTCGATGACATGTAATACCATGCGTACAAATCTACAAAAATGGTCAAAATGGCATACTTTCGAAATAATTCGGACTCAACGGCGAATCCACATGACATTGTTTGAAGTATGAAAGCAAATCGCTTAATTAGATTTTCATCAACTCCCGTTATTTCCGCAGCATTTGAAGGGCATTGGAAAAATGTCTGGCTGTGTTGCCATCATTGGTCGTCCCAAAACCTTGTTTGGTAGATCTACTAATGACCCCATGTCTTCCTTAAATCTTTTTTTTTCTCTTAAACAATCTTTTTTTCGGTTCCTTCAAGAGTGTCACCAACGCTTGCAGGTGGACTTGCGCTGACAGATCAGTTTACAAAGAATGGATTCTTTTGGAGGATAGCATCCAATTTTTTCTTTTCTAAGGAACTCATACGCTGGGTAAACGCAGCATAACTTTATTTAGCCCCAGATCGTATTTCTAAATTCGTTTTAACTGTAACTTTCGATTTATGTATAGAGCTCTGCCACTTCTGGAGTATATTTTTTTTTTAAAAATTTAACTATCATTGATGGACTGACGAGAAGGGTGTGGAACGAGCGTGTATATCGAGCGTGTCATTAGTTTTTATATTTTAGTTTGCGTTCGGGGGGTTATAGCGTGTGGGTACTGCCATGCACGCCGTGGTCCGAAACACAAAGCCGCCGGTTACCGAGCCGTGGGGTTCTCAGTTAGGTACGCTTCCTGTGCTTTACACGTGTATGTAATAACATTACTATCTACACACTAAAAAATATTACATCCCCACACCCTATAATGGCTTCCTACTCTCACCAGGGGATTTATAGCTGAACCTCTAATCGATGTGAGGTGTTAAAGTGGGATTTGTCCACGCTTCACCTTATATGTTGTGTACGTGTACTCAAACCACTACAACAAATAAGTTCATTTAGAAAAAAGCCTTACTTATGTGTTTCAACACCCACCACTACGAACAAAAAGAGATATGTACATTCAAGTGCACTTCAATTCAACCTTCGCGTTGTATTGGAAATATGCCGAGCTGTACTGAGGATAATCTTATATACAACCCAAACAATATCAACTATATTTTGAGTGCATTTGGTTGAACCATCACCAATGTCCATAGTTGAGCAAGCAAGTTCACAATTTACGGAGTTATTCCTGCAATCTTTGAACGCATTTCAAACCACATTCATGCTGCACAGTCATTGACGTGTATGCGTCACTGGCCTGTTGTTTGTAGGGAGGAAAATAACACGAACACAACTTGAAACTAGCCTGTGATTTATATTGTGTGGCGACAAAACCAAATGCAGTGTTGTGGACAGGGCCCTCCCAAAAGGGTGTGGGCAGAATGTGCAATGTGACCATTCTGTAGATAGGGGGTAGACGCTGTTCGAACCACCAAAAATGAAATTATTACGCGCAGGTATTAATGTATGAGTTCAATCGTTTATCGTACTGCTCAGCGGTGTGAGTCGAACGCGCATTACAGATGCGAATAAAATTTTAGATGTCATCTGGCGGGCATGCGAGGCTCTTACAACTTTGTCTGTAATGGTCGGTGTAAACGATTAAAAAATATTCAATATCTCACAATGGATCTTCTGAAAAATTAAAATGTGAAGTCTGAAATTTAGAAGTGTAAATAATAATGAATATAAATAATTATGTAATGAACGTGATTAATAGTCAAGAATTGTGGTGAGTGAAGCTTAACTATATGTGTTACATATTGATGTTTATAGTTAATTGTGGTAATATCCAACTACAAAGTTTGTGAAGCGCAGCACCTGGATTTACGCACACATAGGTGTTAGGGTTGTATATTTCATGGTCGGTTCACATGTATGACCTTCACATTACTAAATTGTTGAGGACCTGTTCGTCCTTACCAGAATGTTTGTTTTTTTAACGGCCAACACTGATAAAAATACACTATTCATTACAAACCAGGTACAAATTGTTTATAAAATATATACGCGTGTCCTATCTTCTTTTTAATGATAGAAGCACAACCTATTTGTTAGTACTAAAGTTGTAAGACCACCACACGTAATATCGACACTTTATACGCCCGGCCGCTTGAACCCACGCCTGTGTTCTCCAGACATGGGTCCGATCTACTGGTGCACCCCTCCTCCGCTGTTCCTGCGTTTAATTCGTCTGTTTCATCCACAGTTGTTGCATTTGGAACCTATTGACGTGCGAGGCTATTTAATCTGATGCTTCACATATGTGGGTGACTGGCGCACATACAATAATTTTTCTTTTTCAAGAGAGTGTTTTTACAAACCGCGTATATGTAGTTGGACTTTCCCATCTATTTTACACCATAAGTGCTGCCCTTGGAGACACCAATATTTGTAGAGGGATGTATATGCTTCGCCCACTTACTTTGTCCCAGCGATTCTGTGTTCAGAGATCATGCTGTTACACTCTAATACACGTCATTTAGATTGCTGTCTGCTATTGCGAGCTTTTGTGGGTGGGTTGAACCGACATATTGTTCATTATTAATTGTTTGCATCTTTTAACACCTGTTACATATAAAAGTTTGAACACGGTTTCAGCTTCATTTATTTACTCTTCCATGAGGTTCTGTACGCGTTGGTCGTACGTGCTAATATTTCCGCATGATATGGAAAACGCATACAGGTAAATACGGACCGCCTTTGTAGTTGATCTGTCTGTTTATTCCGGTATCATGCCGCCAGGTATTACCGCCAATGTAACGTTCCTACGTCAACTTGCACTACTGTTTGGATAAACTATTCTCCGGTGTACGACCTGTATCGCCTCGTACTCGCCATTTGCGCACCCTTGCGCCGACACCCGGGTTTCCCAACTTTGTTTAGTTTTCCCTATATGTGGCCCCCATTAAGATCCCCTAGGAAAGCGCACGAATAGTTGCGAATCATGTCTATGTCTGTTTCGTTCTTGTGATTTATGGACGCTATACTTACTATTGGGTCCATTTTACTCGTGTCGGACTTCATGTCTGCCGAAGCGACCTGTAGCTCTGGTGTGTGCGTTTGTCAGAGTTTCAGACGTCTTGTGTTCTTGCTACCAGGTCTACAGGTTTCTGTTAGGATCGCGCTAATGTTATAAGTGGGTATCTACAGTGCAGTCTCGTCATGGGACTGGATTTGTTTTCAAGGGTCTAAGCCAACTATAGTGCTGAATGCATCGATCTTAGTCATGCCATATCCCCCTTTAAATCATTTTGAGGTATATTGTTTTTTTGTGTGGCTTTCTATACCAGCCTAAGAATCCTATATTTAAAGTATAGAATTATGCTGTGTAAAAACCCTATCACGCAGAAAGAGGAGGGCGATAGTGTCCCCCACTTACCAAACCCCACGCATTCCTTTTTACATGCATAGAGTACCTGTTTGAGCCTTCTTTGTTTGACCCCATCCTTCCAAGTTGAGTTTCTTCCATGACAGTTTACTGTCTTGATGTTATGCTTGATTTCCTAAGTATTTTGGGCAATGGTGTTTGTCTCCTTTAAAGTCACCCCACTAACTTTACGGGCTATGGTATCAATTTGGTGACCTGTTGTACCTTCTCTTTGTGAACAAGATCATATTCTCGTGTTCTCATTGCTATTTGACTTTTCATATAGTTATGTTTAAGTTGAAGTTATTTTGTAACGTATTTAAGATCAAATATGAAGATAAACTGTTAGTCATTCAATTTTATAGAAGTTGCTTTTTCAAGAACTAGATATAACTTTTCAGTGCGTTAAAGCCATTTGTTATGTAGATAATTACCACCGTTTTGCCTGTCGCATAATTAGTACTTTAAAAGGCGCGACAAACCGCTTAAATAAATTGGCTACAGTAGGGTAGCTAGCAGCTAGTACTAGCGACAGCTTTAGTGTTGGCTGGTCTAAATCTGGAACAGTCGTAATAGTACATCCTGGGGGCTTGCTTATACTCACGTAGTTTGACCTTATTGACTAGTTTTATACTATGTATGGGGCGGTTCCTTACACCCCCATTCAGCCCGGGTAATGGATTATGTGGTGTTTGGTTTTTCACCTGCCCGCTGTAACCCTATGTTAAACATTAAGCCAGGCTGTACAAATAAGAGAAGGACTGTAATAATTTGTGGAAAAAAAATGTAAATATTATTACCATTCCTTACTGGAACAATAATATAACAGGTTTTCTGTTTACTTAATGGGTTACCTAACTCTTCTTAACTCTGTATTGGTCGAATCCTGGACGGACCCGAGAATTTACCCGGCAAGTAAGGAAAGGTTCCGTCATCAAATGATTATGAACTAAAAAATTTAGAGGTTTCCCAATAATTTTAAAATTGTATCTCTTATAAACAGCGTCTTGTGTTTGTCGGCACGCCGAGCATGGGGCCTAAAAATAGTACCTATCAAAATAAATACAAACCTCCAAAATTCTTGGCGCTATTAACTGTCTGAGAAGTTTATTTTTTTAGTGCCGCTGCTCGTCTAATTTGCGCCGTGCTACCTTTTAAACTGAGACTACTCAAGATGTATTCCGTTATATCTGCTATCTGTCCAGATTTTTTTTTTTACTCGAGATTACGCTTTTTTCATTTGGCACGAAGTGCACGCAAAGTGTTTGCCAAATTCACTTTCCTTGAAGAAGGACAACTCCGATCTTAGAAAAACGTAATTTATTACTAAGTGAATAAAAAAAACTTTGGTTATCTTAGAAGTGTTCTGCAGCGTACATTCGTGCCTGTGACAGGTTTGAACCCAGGACTCTCTCAGCGTGGTAGCCGAAAGAGAATGTTCACCTACCTCACATCACCACTGAATTAAGTGCCTATTAAGCCACACGTATCTGATGCCGTATCGCCAAGCAATCCAGTGTGTCGTGGATCTGAAAAAACGCTTCTCATCTCGAGTTTCGAGACCTTTTTGAGGGAGTCTTGTGCGCTGTTATTACTATTTATTTTCTTTTTGGGTTGTCTCTGTAGTAGGTCCTACTGTCCTGTTGTTCCTGTGCCAACCAGACTACTTTATGCTGTGAGCATTGGTTTCTACAAAATTATTTGATGTGTTTCAACTCTGTCCTGGGATGATCTGTGCACCACTTTTTGCTGCAACGCATATATACCCGACAGTAATTTGGGCCGCACCTATATTCACATCCGAGCATTTCTCCGTTCTGTGCTCTGTTTATTATCGAGTTTAAATACTTTATTTAGTGAGGTATGAATAACGTGTTAGTTTTTTCACAGCATCTCCCCTACGCTCTGTATAATCGTTAACGCACTTACGTCTATATTTTTTGTCCATTTTTTCTCCTGGCGGAAATATTTGTCTGAAGTACCCATACCGGAGAGCATTTGTGGCTAATCATCTGTTTTAGAATGTTTCGCTGATCACATCTGCTTCGTTCTCCAGTTTACCCACTCGTTTGTTTAAGTGTTCACTCATACCTAAATATGGTTTTATTTCTTCTTGCTCTCTTTGCTACACGACGTTTTTCATGCACGATATTGATCCGTCTGGCTCTTCTTTCCCCATATATCTTCTTTACAGTTTTATCCGCGACATATGGGTTCGAAGGTTGTATTCACTGGTCCTGATCCACGTGCGATATGCGGCGGCCTGACTCTGCCTATGTAGAGTCTCTTCGCCCAGCACATAGCTATTAAAAGCTTACTTCTTGTATTCTTCTTATGAATTCGCGTTTTGCTTACCAGCCTTCGGAGCCGTCCAGTAACGTGGATCGACGGACGAGCACGCGTCCGAATCAGCACGACTCGGCGGCTTTCAGTATGTTGGTGTTCCTCTGGTGTTACCAACGTACCGCTTAGCATCGATTACATGAATTGAATGGCCATTTCGTACACGTCGTGTGTTGAATTTCCGCCCAAAATGTTAAATCGAGAGTTCTAACACTCCACTCCGAAATATTTTAACTACATTCTTTTATACTATATTTAGGCGAGAAGATTTAAATCCAACTTCTTATAGCTGGTTATTTTTATCTGTTTCTTGTTTTTCTAATAGTATCAAACTTTTTTATGCGCCGACTCTACTGTCAGCGGTCATAATTTCGTTAGTATTGTCCTTCTACATATATTGTGGTCTGGCTAGGGTTGCAATAGCTTGGACTATTCAAATTGTTTGATTAACTAGATTTGGATTCCGTGAGGATATCTAAATTTAGTAGATTAATCAAGCATGTAAAATGTTATTTCTTAAATTGTACATTGGTATTATCGTAATGTTGGGCACCGTGATATCGTTTTGGACCATCAATGATATGTTAGTTACTCGAATTTACTGGCGCTTTTTCTGTTATCACGGTACCGAGTATCGGTTTCGTTATGTAAAAACCATATTACTTTTGTGTATGTTATCCGCATCAACTACTTTGTCGACATAAGTTGAATTTTTTCATTTTGTGAAGGGTTGTTATCGGTTTTTTTATAGGTTGTGTCTACGAGGTTCATCGGTTTATTTTATGTGTAATATTATTGTGTTATCGGATTTGTTTACGAAATATAAAAATTGTATCGGTTTTTCTTGTGTTTAAGTTGAAAGCGTATTATTTTTGTTTGTCACATAAAAATAATATCAAGAGCAACTTCCATCGTTCATTATCGGAAACAGCTATCAATATAATACGATTTTTAAATTATTAGTTCGGCGACCTTCAGATTTTATAATTTTTACGTTTCTGCCGGTATCTTTGTATCGGCTCTGATGCTTTTGGAAAATATATAATCACAAGAAGGTGTTTTAAATTATTTTTTACCAATATATTTAGCAGCGGATATCGCAACCAGATTATAACCGTTCTCTGTCAGGTAGGAACATTTTATAAACAAACAGACCACACAATAAATGATTTACTAAATAATTAATACTCTAAATCACTACAAACGCTACAAAACAATTATACAATTATTAAAACAAAACTATTCACAATTAAACAACTTGCGATAAATTCATACCTTTTTGACACTCGGCTTTTGTCCCTTTTCGTACGTGTGAGTTGTTAACTATTTTGTTTTTTTTTATAGATGCCTATAGGAGAAGTCGCACGGTGTTTGCTACATGTTCCTGTTTTTGTCTAGTTAATTTTGTGTTAGGCTTGGCTCGTGTTTAAGTACTAGGTAAGCCATTCCAAGTTGTAGATTGCCTTTCTTCCCATATTGTTGTTCTTGTTTGATTAGTCTAAATATTTTGTTTTTCACGAATATTTCGGGGTAGTGCTTTTATCCGTTCCGCATCAATGGATCATAAGTGCAGCTTTTGTTATATTTATATTTAAATCACATTCAACATACTATCTTACAATTCCTGATTTATGTTTATGTAATCGCGTCTTTGGAATATTCACGACATTTAGGTTGTTCATATACCAATACTTTTGTTGCTATAATTTCTGTTTGTCACGTTTTCACACCGTTTAGCACGGGATTTGGTATATAATGTTGTCTTTTTTTTGCCTTTGCGCGGTATATTTTCGCATTATCGTTTGGTTTTAGTCACAGATGGACACTTTTTAAAGTGCTCATAGGTTTGTTGTGCTATATTTGATTTCACACAATTCTTCTTGTCATTATCAGATTGTTTATAGATGTTTATAGGGCAGCTCAGATTAAGTATTAGGTACATAAGTTTAATCCGACTGTTCACAGATAGTGTTTCACGGGCTTTTACTCTCGACGTGACTATTTGGGGACTTCTCATCATCTTTTTAAAAGAGTTTTATAATTTTATCAGGAAAATCATTGGCTTTAACAATATATGTTATTCATTTTCTATGATACGCATTATGGCTAAGTGTCATCTCGTAATATTCATCGATAAGACGAATATGAATATTACAGATGACACTACCATAATGACATACGAACATGCAAAATTAAAGATGATATTGTTAAACAAGCGCAATGATTTTCTGAACTCACAGACCCATTATACACACGTCAAACGTACTTTATCTATGATAATAAGATCATAATATCACACCCATTAATAGTCACACGTAGAGAGTGAATAGCAACACTAAGTATAAAAATTTAAGCCGTATTTCAACTTAATTCAGAACCTAAGAATTATATACACTGAGCGACCGCTCCTGAATCACAAAATCTGACTAACTTTGTTATATATAAAGAAGATACCCTTACCAAAATTCCCTCACCGTAACCCCACAACTCAAAAACCTTCTGCGATGCTAGCATCTTTTAATAAAAGTAGAGGTAACCACAAACGAAATCGAAAATACCCCGCAAATGGGTACAAAAAAAGCAACATTATATATCACAAATTCCCAGTGTAACGGATAAAGGGACAAAAGAAAATTTATTGCATACAACACAAACATGTTATGCTCACTACTTGCTTGGAACCAACTAAATTCTAAATAAAGGGACGCATGATTCAGCAGAACAACAATTCAGAAATGTTTGTAAAATATTAGTATGATGACTCTATGTTCAAAATACCTTTAAACATAAAGCGCCAACAAAAACCAGGCATCTTATGCATTCACATTCGTGCAACGAGGACAAAGCAGACTACCACCAGAATTTCGAGACAAAACCAAACGAATATGTACACTTCAACAAGATAACACCAATATGGACCGCAAAAGAGATACACACTTGTGAAAGCTTAATACAAACTAACCTAAATCACACCAACGTGAAAAACACAATAAAGAGAAATAAACCCTCTGTAAATACACTATATAACATAGGGACTAGACTTTGTATGTAGCAAACACCGGCGCTCTCTTATAGAGCATCTAATATAAAAAAAACAAAAAATAGTTAAAATAAAAAAACAATAGTCCATCGTACGAAAGGGTAAAAAGACCAGCGTGTCAAATAATGTATGTTTCATATAGTTTTCAAGAAGTTTTTTTGTTAATAATTGTTAATTGTCTGTTTGATGTCAATCTATAGCTGGTTATTTTTTGCTTGTTCAGTTCTGTTTCGTATTTTATCAGGTTCATCCCATG